>VTPC01002135.1:0-16281 GCA_011009095.1 Ignelater luminosus
AGAGACCTGTTGCCTGTAAATAGTAATCAAATTGTTGTTTGAATTTCTTCCAATTGGTGTATTCTCCTGTGAAAACTAAAGTTTGCGGCGGTTTAAAGTTTGCTAAACCTTCCATCGTTGATTTATAACCTTACTTTTTCGTTTTTGTATTTCTGTTTACAGTTGTGTGTACTAAGTACTTAATATCTTTTCTGTTATTTTTAACACTTTTCTTCTCACACCATGTTGTATCTTTACAATAAACACCAATCCTTATTATAAACATTTATTAACACTTATGATATCAGTCAGGAACAAATGAAACTACAATGATAATTCCTAAATTACAGTTGCAGGCTTTTCAATATTCAGTTTCTTGTTAGAAAATAGCAAGTGATCTCAAAATACACACTTTTGGTAAAAAAAACTTGCGCTTGGTGATACTGAAATCACTGACGATGCTTGTCTTGATCTTGTAAAACATGTAATTATCTAACGTTCAACTTCAATAGCAAACATTTTATATTTAAAGTTAACAGAATTGCATGGTTTTATCAGAGAAAGCAAATTTGACATACGTTACGCTTTATAATTTCGTGGTCTAGGATGAAAACGTCTGAAATATAAAACCGATCGGCTTTGGGAAGCAAAACTCTCCGTGATTGATTTTTTCGCTTGGCTTTGACATCTGTAGGAATTTGGAAACTTTCTTTAAATCAAGGAGATTGAGGGTTTAGGAAAGATGAAGTCAAAAATGGAATAAGGAAGAATCGAATTTAAAGAAGAATGGGAAGATCTAGGTATGAAAAAGATTAGAAATGGCAAGAAAAAGATAGTTGTTGTGGTACTGGCAATTAATGTTGTTAAAATACGTGCATACTCTTTGTTAAATAGAAGGTTTGTGATTGGTATCACGCTGATATTTATTTTGACCAACCATCGCTTTCTAGGTATATACAAAAGCACAGAAGTAGAAACAATGTTTGAGAAATCACGATTGCTGTGTTTTGTAAATGTACCTACTAACCAGTACATAATAACGAATACTTGAAACGGACTAAATTAGATTTGAGTATGGTTTCTGGGCAATCTCTACTGGAGATAAAATAACGTTTACTGATTTAGCTGATAATTTTTTTGTAAACTTAGGGAGAAAGCCACTGCGAACTGTGTATGTTGGGGATTCCGTTGGAAGAGAAATTAACATTATAATAATAGTATGGGTTATAGTAATATCAAAAATGGAGTGAAATACAAATTCATGGGTTCGGAGATAGTTCAAGCACTTAAAGCAAGCACTATATAGAAGTTTTAAG
This sequence comes from Ignelater luminosus, assembly GCA_011009095.1. NCBI lineage: Eukaryota > Metazoa > Arthropoda > Insecta > Coleoptera > Elateridae > Ignelater > Ignelater luminosus. The sequence goes on from VTPC01002135.1 coordinate 1,296, forward strand.
TAATAAATTCAGCACGTACGATTATACAAAGTGTTCATAAATGTTTCTGGGTCCACTTGACTATAGAATCTAATTATGATGTGGCACCTTGTTGATTTATTTTTTTTCTGTCATTTGTTAATTGCAAATGTCATTGTACTGCATTTAGCAATTGTGCTGAAATTTGTCGTCTTGTTTCACGTTTTGTTTATTATTTGTTATTTATTCAATGATTGTTACTTATTATTGTTTATTAATAACTAATTTTAACTTAATTTAAAAAAAATAAGATTAGGCAACCATTATTGCAACAACGCAATGCGTGTAACATGACAAACATTCTAAAATTTATCCTGTTTTTTAAAAAGCGGCAAACGCAGCCGTAAGCATGATTTCACAGCCCACTGAATCTAGAAACATCTATAAACACTTTGTGTTTTTAGAAAATACAAACTTGCAGTAGCAGTTTTACTCGTCTTACTTTAAACATTTTATATAAATTAAAACCAAACCGTATTTTAGAGGTTTATGTACTTACTTTAACAATTTGTAATAAATATGATAATTTGTCACAATGATCCATAAATGTTTAATAACATGAAATTTGTTATTAATGATAATACATAAAAACCAATCTTGTAGTCTTTTTAGTGTCTACATGATCTTTAGAAACGTAGAATTAAATTATTGTAGGAAAAATTTTAGTTAGTGGTTTTGTGATACATCCTAAATGTAAAAAGTGGTCTGTGTTATGTTTTTATTTCATTCATCCTATTCTGCCTGTCTAGGACAATTATTAAAATTCTAGTCTTTTCTATATAATATCATTCTAAACTTTCTTTTAATATTAAAAAAACTTAGAGTATAATGAAACTGAGTGTTCAACTTTTTTGGCAAGTTCTTACTTTTTATTAAAATAAATATTTGAGCTAAAAGCCTGACATCACTTAGGGATTATAAGCCAACTACAAAAATGTACTACATAAAGTTGCTACTTGAAAACTACCTCCCTCATTAACAGTTTTAATTCCTCCCAACAGTACCCGAAGTAAAATATAACTAAAAGGCTGTGATAAGTGCTAAAACGACAAAAAATTGTAGTCGTTAAAACGCAATCAATCTTACACAGGTATACCAACCACGAGAACAAATGATGCAACGAAATAGAAAGAAGTGAAACCAAAAGGGAAAAAATGGACATTACCTTAAAGTAGCAATAACAGAAAGTCTTTGTTTGTCATTCAGGTAGAAATAACACAGTTATGTCAAAAAAAGTTTTCTTAAACAAAAGAAATGATTGAAAAGCTTTATGTTTTAATAAGGGATAAAGGTTGCATTATTATTTAATTTAAGAAAGAAATCTGAGGATTTAAGAATTCTAATGGTCAAATAAACCTAAATCCACATTTAAAACGTAAAACGGATGGAAAAGTTTTGACATGTAGAAATTGAATATTTTAAGAGAAAAGTTTATAAAAAGTCAGGTTTTCAACGTCCAATCATTATTTGAGTGAATACAGTTCCTACAGAAAAGTACACACTGAATAATGAATAACTCAATAAGTCAATAATGATGTAACTAGGTCCACAGGATCAGAATAATGAAATTGCTTCATGCAAAATGCAATCTCAGTGCCCCACAAAATTGAAGTTCCCTTATTTGTTATTATAATAATAATATAACCTGGAAAAAGTTTCTTTTTATTTTTAGAAATTTTCCCCTTTTATTTAATGGATATCTTTTACGTGAATAAAAATAACATAACATTACTCGATGATATATTACCCAATAAAAAAATCTGTCAACTTGATGAGACACGTAAGTTTATCCCCAAAGCGCCCTTACATTTTCAAATTTTTTGCTCCTCTATTTTTTTTCCTCTTTTTTTTCTAAAAGTTTTAGAATAGATTTTCTACCTAAACTTTCCCCGATGTTTTATCATTCGAAGTTCTATATTTCGTCTGTGTGTGCCCATAACACCGCTGTCCCAATTTGCCCAATTTTACACATCATTTACTATTCAAACACCCGAAGCCAATCCTAAAAGCACGAAATAATTCGATTCTCTGACAACAAAAAAATTGTCTAAGTTTCTCTTTGAACCCAGAATACACTATGTAATATAATTTTGCTACTTCTAGATAGCAAATTTTTTACCGCTTTGAAAATAATAAAATGTCAAAGTTAAAATGTTAAAATTAAAACATTTTCATTAATCATTACTGAACAACATTAATCAAAAAGCAAAATTACTAAAACAGAAGTTACCTACCTTGTGCAACATTGAACTTCATGTTTTATTCAGCGTTACGCAGGTTCATTTTATGTTTCTTTGAGTTCCGTGGTAACTTTCCCTTCATCATGTAAAATATACAAATGAAACACTAATTAACATTATGTCCAATATTATTTTTGTTCGTTTTACTCCAAATAATTTCTGTATTTATACAGGCATGAACAGCGTGTGTTTTTTGTTCTCACGATGAATGGAAGTTCAAAAAGTTATTTTCCACCAAACTTTTACTATTTTCCATGGTTATTTTATTTCCCATTCAGCTATACAAAAGTTTAGAATAATACATGCGGCTTGTTTATAAATCTAATTTGCTTCGCAATTATTTGTTACTTGTCTATCATTGAATAGGTTGTTACATGTCTTTTATTCATTATTACCGCACCATTTACATTTTGACTGATTTTGAATAATTAAAAACACCAGTAAATAGTTAACTTTTTTTTAGTTTTGTTTTCGAGACATCTGTGATTAGTTTTGGATTTTGCACATACTGTATTAATATATAGACAAATATACAATCTAATAATTTAGGATTATCAAAATTTTGAGCTTAAACTAATTTCATAAATGAATCTTTTCGTTTGCGAAGCACCATGTTTCCTAACACCAACAGTTAAACCGCAGATTTTGATATGCCTTTCAGGATATACACACTAAAGGATCTGTATAACTAGAAGATTTAAGTAGTAGTTGGCTTTCGGTCTGTTAGATCTCTAGGACCTTTTCACGTTATTGCTCCATCGCAAACTATATTTTTTTCCGAATTACTAAAGATTAAATTGAGAATCTTTACTCTTGAGGTCGAAGCCCCTATTCACCTTTTTGATTTGGCAATGGATTTAATTCGACTTCCAACTGTACCAGTTTGTAAAAAGAGATACAAAAGGCTTTCTGTTTTGTTGCAGGCAGCTTTGCAAAATCTGAGAAACAAGGGGATTAGATGTATCGCCCATGGAGGGTTACTTCTCAGGTACAATGACTTTGGGTTGTCAATCCAGCTGCTAGAAGACATAAACATCCTGAACCAGATCATTTTTATACGTTTCTTATTTGTGCCAAATCTAATGTTCCAGCTAGTGACTTTTTACTTGTAGGGAAATGAAAGTCCTTATTATGGTAAGATTTGCTTGTTTTTCATCTCGAGGTGACGCCAAAATTTCTGTTGACACGACATCCGTCCTTGCAAGAAGGCTGTTATTTCTTCTTTGGAGTTATTGCGGGTACCTATATTATAAATTATAGTTATCTTCAGTTTTGATTCCATCTGCCTGCCAGGAGTCTTGCCAGAATCATCCGCCCGGTGTTCTAGCACTTTCTAGAGTATTGTTTCATGCCTAAATAAGAATTAAATGATTGAACATGAACTAGACATATATTATGTGCAGTTCAGAATTTGTACCCCTACAAAATTGTCTTCTGTGAGAAATAGTTTGTAATGAATCAATTGTTAGTATAGGTAGGCATTCAGTTCCAGGACTGTACGATCTGAACTATCATGCGCCACACTTGATTCATTTTATCCAAACGACGCGGCCTTCAGTTCCTAAACTAGCAGTTCTTGAACTGCAAACAATCTCAGATTTCACCATACATGCACATATCCCACAAGAGTTTATCAGGTCCCGGAGGTTCACAGAGTGGTACAACCACGTTTAGTAAAAGTGCCAAAAATTGTAATTCTCCTATTACAAGAACCGATAATTAAATCAAAGAAACGTTTCTGGCTGTTGGAACGTAAACTCAGTTTTCCATAGGCTTTACTTGTTTCGCGTCTATTGGAATAAGATCTGCTTTTAATTTTCCATAAACATAGATGTTGTCGATTCAAATTAATAAATTCAGTTAAAAAGGTCGTTTCATTGCTCGGATCTGCCATTATAAGAAGCGATAAAACAATGAGATTTGTCAACTAGTTTAAAGTTGGGGACTGAAAATTCGATCTTTAGGTTCTGTTCAATACACGTTGGTTTTACGTCCATTCTAAATAGACTGCAGGTCTAAACCTGTCGATGGCCTAGGTGTGTGTTGTAAATATTTAACTGCATATATGCAAATCCACAGTTTCGAATCGCTAATAGCTTTATTTGTTATATACACAGTGTTAACAAAACTCTTGCGGCATGGGACCGTCGTCTAGATGTTTAGATATAATTTATTCCCTATTGATTAATATACAGGGTGGTCCAAGATTCCGCTCTAGTAAGATGATAGCTTTATGTTAGGAGATGGAAACAAATTGAGAGCAGAGAGCGACATAATGACTCTGGAAGCGTAACCTAGAAATATTTTAAATTATACAGGGCGTTCGGCTTGTTTGTGGCAGTATCTTACTTAATTTTTTTAAATAGTACACCCTGTATATTACTTCACTTTTGGATTTCCTATTATATTTAGATTCATTTTTATTAACCATATGTTTGGTCTAAATTGCGCCGTTTTCGAGATATCTAATATTTTTTGAAAGAAAATAGTTTTACATTGTTTTAAAAATTTTGAAATATCTCTGGAACTAAACAGGAAAGGAAGATACGGTTTGATCCTTGTGGTTAATACTTTGTTAAAGATTACTATGGTCCCATTATATTATTGAAAATAAAGTAATCTTTAACAAAGTTATTTGTAACACAACTGATGTAGCAGTTTTTTTTCAAAAATATTAAATATCTCAAAGAAGGTTAGAGTTAAAATACATGTATAGGGCTCAACATGCTATAAACACTATTTTAAAAGTCGATCATGATAACACACAAAAAAAGATAACAAATTAAAATTTAAGTATTGATAAGGTCAAGTATAAAATAGGGAAGTTTCAACGTGCTATGAACAGCTCTCTTTGAATATAAAAATATTATGTCACATATTATTGGTTTCGATAGAAGAAAATAGGTAAGCACAGGTTAAAAGGATTTCGGAGGAGCTATACGTAAGCAATAAATTTGATTAGTGTAGTGGTTCGGTCACTCATATGTACATCTCCACACAGCTCGAGAGAATTTGCTGTGTATAATGATACTGCCTTTAATTATGTCGCGGACAAGATGGTGAGCGAGCGACGATGGCAGACCGAGCTGATTCATTAAGATTATGTTTGTGGAAATCCAAGTTCCCCTTGCGCCTATATAATCAGTGCAAGCACATAGATTTCCACTGTAAGGCGTTAAGGAAGGGAAGAGTAGAATAGTAGTCAGCTTCTGTCTGTTACGCGGTTTGTAAAGACGGGAACCCTCCCAATGTATGGCTATATCGGATACTATAACTTCACGCTTTTTTTGCCAGAATTAGGCCCAGCTTGCTCCATATGCCATCAGTTCCCCATATGTTTACTTCACTCTTTATTACTGGCTGATTTTGTCACCTGTTTGACTATGAAGTCGCGCCTCTTAATCCTGGGCCACTGTGATAAGGGGCATCTCTGCAGGACATGGCTTAGAGATTCGGGTTTTTTGCAGCCTGCTCTACAGGGGGTATAGGCACCAGAATTGTAGGGCACGCCTTTGGTAGGTAAGATATTGCCCCAGAGCTGTATGGTCTTGATGTAGTCGGTACCGCTCTAAAAACGGGGAGGATCTGTAAGCCAGCTTGGTGAATAGGCCGATGATGCACTCTGGCGTAGGCCATTACCGGAAGTCGACTGCTGCAGAGAATTGGCCCAATGTCTGCGGATTTCGGCAGTTGACTGTTCATTCCTTAGGAAGATGTGATTAAAACGTAGGAGGAAGTTCTGAATCTACGAAGCACATTGCGCCTAAACCCCCTCCCTAGCGGTGGCATGTAAAAAGTTATTAGGAGTAATAAGCAGATGTAAGATCTTTTTTGTCGATTTATTGCTCTTGAAATACTGTGACTTACTATATAAACATCCTGTATAAATGACGTCTGAGATTTGAAAGCAGAATAGCTTTATTCAATTTTAAGTTTTAAATGCGTTTCTTTAGTGGAAATTATTTTAAATGCAATCGGGCAATTTTTACCCAAACGATCTTGAAAACTAATTCTTTAAAAATTAATTCAATGAGTTTCAGAATTACTTACATTGCAACAATGCCATGCTTTTAGTGCTTTAGCTGACAAATGGTTTTCACGAAACCGACTTGAAACTTTTAGAACTAAAATCTTTAATTAGATTGGAATGGAATTTTCGCATTGAAAGTAATCGTTGTTTGCAACAACTAACATAAACAGTTGTAGTTTATTTTTTCTCCCTTACAACCGTTGATTAGGCACCTATTATCATCGAAGCGTACCGAGCGAAGCAGGCTGCGCTGGAAATTCTTAAGAAAAAGTTTTGATAGGGGAAAAGCTTTACTTTTGTCCTCGAAGAAATTATGACCAGACAAAAATAATTTAAAAATTTTAATTTACTTATTTTATTTATTTATTGTAAATAAATAAATTTGTTAGAAGGAATAATATTAATGTTCTCAGAAGTTATGAATGCGAAAATTAATTTAAATTCAAATGATAATAATAATATCTATTCGGTTCTTTATTTTCAAGTTTAATTAGATTGAATAACAAGAAGAAAATTTTACTTTAGACTTTGCCTTTAACCAAGTTAAATACAAAGTACCGGCAAAATTTCAAAATTAATTTTGAAATTTAAAGACAACATAGAAGTAAAATAATTTAAAATTTACACGAAAGAAACTTCCTTTTAAACAAAAATATTTTAAGATAAAGAAGAGTTGCCTCTAACACAACTCGTTCGACTATCGAGGCCTATAGGCATTACTGAAATATTAATATGAGAACGTCTTATTCATCACGACAGCGACATTATCGTTATGTATAATTTAAAGAATAAGAAAGGAAAGCAATTTTCCCTTCAAGTGAAGTTGCTTAAAAGGACATTAGTTAAATCTTTTAATGGATTTAAAACTTCTGCAGGAGTTTTATTCTTACTATTTATGCTTTTGAATGCTGTTGGCTGAAAATTGGTCAGTATAAAAAAAAGGTTATTGCTACTAGATCATTTTACAAATGTTTGTTTATTCTAATTTTGTTTATCCTAGAAACTGAAATGAAGTGAAAAAATTGTATTGGGTATTATTGATGTTTCAGTCTAGTTGCTATTAAAAAGTGAGTGGTGTGCAAATAGGCCACTTCACTACTGTAACCAGTCCCATCCTGTCCTCTTCAGATCTTGACTTTTGAGCGTTTTTGTTAAACCTGACTGATAATCAAAGGAAAATCGGTAACCCACGGTTTCTTTCTCAAGCGTTGTAGGGTTTCACCTTAATCGGTCTTATAGTTTCTTTTTCTATATCATTTTGCTAAATTAGGACTTAATAGTTTGATAAACCTTAAAAGAGTTTGAGACCTACCATCTTTTTAGTCTAAAAATCTAAACAAACTTTATGATCTTCCTGAGAATTTCTCAAGAGCAACTCCACTATTATGGACAAGGCATAAAGGTAGTTTGATGAGTTAAGCTTTTTGTTGATAAAAGTGACTTGCCTTAATGGCTGTTGATTTTCTGGAGTAAAGAAAGATTTACACCATTTCATCCTGTTTTAAAAATAAGCAAATGAGCAGAATTTGAACCAAATTCCTCAGTCCGTTTACAATATATTAGAAAAAATGTGGTAATCGAACGTCACCTCTGTAACTCTTTTTTTGCTCAAACTCGATCAATTTATCGATGGATACTGTCATTGTAGTAATTTGGACACTTTGCATGGTTGTAATTGATGACAGTACAGGTCTAGTCAATTTTTCTTCTTCAAACGTTACAAAAGTGACAACTTATGTGGTTTAATTGACAAGGTAAAGATATTAGTGAATTGGATCAATTGAACATTTCAGCGATATCACTTGTTGATTAACATTTCTAGTAAGTTACATTTAGGAAAACTTCGGTAGTACCAACATTACCTAAGTCACAATTAATAATTGTATTTTTCTAACCAAAGGCTTTCGTAGTGCTGTGTGCTGGGTTCATAATTGGGTTTCTTCTTTTCATTTCGTCGAAAAATCTTACTGGCAATAACTTTTTTTCTTTCAATAGACTCTTTTATGTATCCTTCTGCGACCGAACTGAAACACCAACCACCATAACCTTTTAATGTGGTAATATCTCCTCCTCTATTCACAGGGCACTGTCCGATACGTTCCTTCCAATTTGGAAGGTTTAAGTATAACGTCACCTCTTTCAAATGTATATATTCCTATTGCCAACCATTGTCTACTTTGATATTTTACAAGAAGTCTTTGATTTTTAAAACTGCCTGGGCGCAGAGATGCATATTGTCTGTATTTAGCTATAGTACACTCCTCTCCCACAACGTTTGGTTTAGTTTTATAGGACTTTTTATTAATAGTAAAGATACTAAATCTTCAGATCGTAGATTCTCATATTTGCCAGTTCATGACAACACTGACATGCTCAAGAAAAACCAAATATCAATATACATAGTGTAATGTTGTTTCAAAACGTTGCATACTCATCCGGCCTCTGCTTTAAATTCTGTTTAGATATTTTCGCCTTGTATAAAAATTAATTATTTTATTTCATATAAATTCATATGTTAAACTGTTTATTTTGGTTAACAAGAGTATATTTGTTTAAGGCTTGTCGAGTTTCAAATTACTAGTTTGTACGTGCGTTTCCGCACAATTTTTCTGTCTCCATGGACTTCTTGGAAATCCTCATTTTTAAAGATTGCAGCGGACGTTCGAGTACCAGCGGGCTGTAAAAACTTCCCATTTATCGTATAGTTGCCCATGTATTACTTTTCCTCCCAGGGTGAAAACGACTCTACTTAGCTTCTTCGTCACGTATAATCGAGACCGGCGCGCAGCGTAGGGTTTTGGAAGGGCAAGCATTTTGGCTGTAGTTTACGTAAAGGGCACAGATGTGAGCGGGCTTTACATAATTCAAATCTGTTGTTGCTAGTTCTTTTGTTTAAGAGTTGGTGCTTGGTGGAAATTTAATCGAAGGTGGCTTCGTGAATTTTATATACGTCCTTTCGGGACGAATTTGAGTAAAGTGGGAACTTGCAGGTAATCAGTTATAGCTTGCTAAGTCTGTTTTTTGTGTAAAGGCAATCTAGTTGTCGAATTCAGTCCGGAGCTTCCGGGATCGTGAAAAGTAAAGCCAGCAAGTGTCCGTTGTTTTGTGGTCGCAAGGAAAGAATCATTTTGCCGAACGATTTTCGTTGTATTTGTTGCTTACCTGGACATCGCAATAGACACTGCAGTGTGACTAAAACTAAGTTTCCTTTAAGACTAGTTCCGAAGGCGTTCTGGTTTGAATAATGCCAAATGCGCGTACGGGCGCTTAAAGTACAATTTACGTTTCCCGCTAAAAGTTAATCTGGGGTCTGGTTGCAGTTTTCTCCTACCTCAAGAAGGTCCTCCTGATCATGCGCTGGCTAATTTAGAAGTCCAGGAAATTAGAATATAAGGTATTATTTATGTTATTCTTTAGGGTTTAATTTTGCCGCAATTCAAGATTAAAAATCACAATATTTAGCTTGGTTTGTAAAGAGAACGTTCGAAGGGAAAGTTTAGATTTTAATTATACTTTATCTTATTGAATTAAAAGAAATTGAGTCATAATTAGTTGTTTTGAGACTATAAGTATTTGTTGATAAAATCACAAAAGCTAAAGCGAGGGTGTATCAAGTCAATCATCTTGGTATAATCTTGAACATAAGCATTTGTGAAACTAAAACGTCAAGCAATATATTTTGAGTATTTGGAGTAAAATAACAAATAAAGTGTCTACTGTGAGTAATCCAGGTGAGCCCATATACAGGGTATTATTTGTAGTGGAGCCCATACACCGGGTGATATATAATGAGCAGCCCGTATACAGGGTGTTACTTTGGATGGGGTCCATATACTGGGTGTTAGTCTACGAGACGCAGCGTGGGCTGACCGGTGGTCCTCTTTTGACTTTCAGCTTCTGGCGCCTTTAATTGTTGTCATCTTTAAAACATATTTAGAGTTTCTTCCGATATCCGTAACGGGCATTAGGCCGCTTTGTCAGGTTTTCCCCGTTACAATAGTTACATTTCTGTCTGCACATCATTTCAAGAACTTTTGGTAAGATGTTTTATTGACTTCGAATGACTTGGTTAGCAGCAAATTTTTAATTGGCGATTTTGTCGCGGGTTATATCGCAACTCGGATTGCGATAATTGCTCACCTTTTTTTTTATTATTTTTGTTGTTGGCTTTCATTGTGATCGTGTTTTTCATGTAACATGATTCTACCTCAGTTCTGATTTTCTAAACTTCTGCTAAAATTAATGTTTTTTAGTTTTGATACTTTTTTTACATTTACGTTTTTAGCTGCAGAGAAAGTAGTCTAAGTGATTCAAAGCTAAACTAGTTTTTTGTGCTTTCCCTGTTTTGGATGCCTCACTCCCATTCGGCAGCCAAGCGTAACAAGCTCGGCACAAAAAACTTAATCTTTGCTTCTAATAACAGAGTAGACTATTTTTACCTTCACCTGTTCTCGAGATATAATTTTTTCTTTATTGTAAGTAATAATCTATTGTTTATAAACAAAACCATTTGTTAGCTTCTCAGCAATTTTAATCAGTAAAGTTTAATTTTAGCAGTAATAACAAATATTTTAATTGAAAAATTGTTTGAAGTACTTTTCACGTACGCATGCTTCGCAGTGTAGCATAAAATGTCGCGGGCGAAAATTCTTTGTCGTAGTTTATTAACGTCTTACATTTCCGTAGTGCTTTTAAGTATCCTCAAAAATAAAACTCTAAGGGATTTAGATCTGAAAAGCGGTTTGGTCAGACAACGAGTTTATTTATTTCAATCCACAATAGTTTTGTACTGCTGGCCCTAGATGGAGATGTGCACCGTAGTGCAAGTACCACATAGAACATCTTATATTCAAGGAACATCATCCAGTAAATTATTTTATAAATAATTCAAATAAATAACATTATTTAAGCGATTTGGAATTTCGAAATTCCCTATTAACTTGTTACTTAGGATTTGTCCAAATGTTGAATGGAGATGTATGTTGGGAGTTGTTTCGCCGAATAAAGAATTTTCATAAAACCTCATTGCTAACCATCATGTATGTAAATTAAATGAGTGAGATTTAGAACGTACTACTTACAAAATAGTACGATACTTTGTCGCCTTATAGATCTGTTAAACAATACTTTTTTTTAGTGTTAGTCCAACCTACTTTCCAGCAACCAGGTTAGGGAAATGTATTCAGAATTTATTGACCAAATTATTCAAGTTCGCAGCTTATCTTAAAGGGCTTAGAAAGGGGAAAAATACTACTCTTATCTCATTAATTGTGGCTGTACTGTTGCTTTACAACTTGCTCGTTAATGAATCTTTCAGAATCGTGTTCTGTAAATGAAGACCTACTGTTGCATTTGTCGATTAAACCTAGAGGAATGCTAATCAACTCCGCAGTAACTTATCTTAATTATTATTTCCTCTCTCACATTTATGAAAGTACAGCATGTTTTAAATACTATTAATTATTTCTCGCTAATATCTTTACACCAGCGCAGCGGCATGTAATAGCGAATCAATAGTTTTAGCAGCGGTTCCTACATCGGAATATCTTCGTTCTTTAGTTAAAGCATGAACCTCTTTTAACTGATTTTCTTTAAGATGCCTTAATATCTTTCTGTTTGGGGCGTACAAGTTTCTTTCGACATAGTACTTATTTACTACCTTAAGTATTTCTTCGTTTCTTATTTTTGTTTCTTGAATGTTTTTGTTTCAGATTTTGCTAATTTCTTTCAGCAAAGTTTTGTGAGGATTTTTATATTTTTTAGGTATAAGCTCCAACTTCAACATCAAATCCATATTTCTCCGAATCCAGTCGTAGTCAAACCGTTGAAATACTTTTGAAAAACAAGTTTGTTGTTTATATATATATATATATATATATATAGTTAGTTAGGGATTTGGACAGTATACACAATCTCCCTTTTTTTCCCGTTTGGTAAAGGCCTAACTTCTTCATGCACGTTATGGTGTGCTTTCTGCTAATGTTTTTTTGATAGCTTTTTTGACTGTCACCTTCCAGGTAGTTTAAGATTTCACCTTATTAATTAGTTGAGCCCGTTCTTAACCCCTTAATTTTGCCTTTATTCATTCGTATCTCCATATGTATCATATTTTTCTCAATTTCTCGGGTGCATTTGCTGATTTGATTTGAATTTCTGTCTTTTGGTGTATTTACATTAACATACCATTACCTCTTCAATAATTTATTTTTTATTGTTATTTTACATTGTAGTGAATAAGCTTTTAGATATAGAGTTTTTCCTTTCAAATGGCGAAAAATGGAAACTCTGTGTCACGATTGATATTTTCGAAATATTTGTAGATTTTTACTGCTCTTCTGACTTTTCTGCCGTATGAATGACTTGGAGATAATAGAACAATCTTCGAATAATCTTAATTATATTCTGTAACGGGAAAAACCTGAAAAAGAGGCCTAATGCCCGTTACGGACATCTAAAGATGTTCAATCTCGTAGCTTCAAGCCGAAGATGGGCGTGGTTCAAGCTAAACTTACCTTAAACGAAAAGATAAAAGCTCACACTCACAAAAACTCTAAATATGTCTTAAAGATGGTAAAAATTAAATGCGTCAGAAGCTAAAAGTAGAAACGAAACCATAAACCATTCCACGCAGCTTCTCGTAGGCTAACACCCCGTATATAAGCGCCCCAGGGAAAATAACACCCTGTACATGGTCTGCTTATGAAATATATTCTGTATATGGGCTCTTCACAAAATAACACTCTATATATGGGTTTACCTAAACTGTTCACAGTAGACACTTTATTTATCAAAATATTCAAAATGCACTGCTTAGCGTTCTAGTTTCAAAACAAAATGCTGGTTATACAGACTTTTAGTGAGGTGATCAACTTGATACACCCTTACTTGTCAAATACATATTAAATATGCAACAATCTGGAGCCTGCTAGCCAGACGTATGTATCAATATCTAGCTGAAATCACATTAACCGTATGCACAATGAAATGTTTATTTCAGCTTTTCTAAAAATCCACGGCTGGCTCACACTGTTTAATAGAAATAAACACTAGTACACACAAGTAAAAGCAGAAAAAAAATTACTTTAAATTATTAAGTCCGTAATAATGAAAGAACAAAAGAACACTGAGATATATATAAAAAACACTAACAGCAGATGTAAGAAAATTAGTCATTCATTCAAAGAGCAAAAACACACGTTATAAAAGAATAACATTTGTGATTTTTACCTACAATTTCTTTTGCAAATCTATAGACTTCCAAAATGAGTATTTACAAATTAGTTTACTTAATTCGTAAACAATCACAAGTTAGTTATATATAAAAGAACAGATAAGCAATTAAATCTTAATCCTGCCTCCGAACGTTCGTTTCACAAAGCTAATTTTGAAGATTCTCTCTAAAAACTCGCAAATGGTGCGCTAAACAACTATAATACTTAACTACAAATAATAATATGATAAACAAATCTCTTGCACACTAGTCCTTGGGCTGTTTTTGAAGTTTTCCAGCTTGAACCCAGAAGGGATTTCTCCGAGTAGCAATAATTATTAATGGTCAGCGGCCTCAGATGGTTGCTCGGGCGGCCAACAATCGCCTGTTCACGGTAAGATTTGTGACACAACCGTCTGCAGACACTTCAGCATGATTTAAGCTACGGCGCCTTCAAAACTGTTCTTAAAGAAACTTAATTTTAATCACAACACAGTGTCTATTGCGATGTTCAGATATATAGGAAATTATGCGGAGATTATCCAGAGGAATAGTTCTCTCCTTACAACAACAAAACAGAGGACACTTACTCACAAGATGTTTAAGTAAATAATATATTTCAAATAGGCCCAAGAGGAGGATTAAACGGAGCGACTACACTTTCTACGATCCCGGAGACTCCGGTCTAAGTCCAGCAACTAGGTTGCCTTTACAGAAAGCTAACTTTACAGGCTATCCCTGGATGTCTACAATTTAGAAATATCCGTCCCAAAAGAACGTTTATGAAATTCACGAAGCCACCTTCGATTAAATTTCCACTAAACACACAAACCCTTAAACAAAAGGAACTTGCAATAATAGATTACGATTATGTAAAGCCCGCTCACATCTGTGCCCCTTACGAAAGCTGAAACCAGAATGCCCGGTCTTCCGAGATCCTACTTGGTGCGCTGATTGGAATGAACGTGACTCAAAGGGATAAGTAAAGTCTACTTCACCCTAGGAAACAAATGAATACGTAAACAGCTATATGGTGAATGGAAAATTCCCACACCACGTTGGTACGTTGTAATATGTACTAGGACGTCCACAACCGTCCTCATAATCCAAGAATTTTTAGGAAGCAAGGTAGGCCTGGCATTGAAAATTCGACACTTTTGGACTTTAAAAGCACGTATTTATGGTAATTAAAGCTTGACGAACCTTGAAAGAAATATTTTTTTAGTAAAATAAGCAATTTGATAAACGTATTTATACTAAATGGAATAATTAATTCTTACAAGATGAAACTATCTAAATGGAATTTAAAACAGAGCCCGGATGAGTATGCAACGTTTTAAATGATATTACAATTTTCTTTTATGTTGACGTTAGACAGATGCAGACGTAGACGCGAATTGTTTCCTATCAATAGGCATTTTTATAGGAATTGTAAAGCCAAGAGTTACGAGGGTTGCTATTTATATTTCTGGCCTAACAATGAAAAAA
>VTPC01002137.1:0-126507 GCA_011009095.1 Ignelater luminosus
GAACTTGGTGATAGTAAATCTGTTGCAGCTGTTGAAACGCTTGAACTACAGGATAAAATAGTTTCATTTTTATTGTTCCGTTGGCGTTGTTCTTTTTTAATTTCGTTTTTATTATATCTGGACACCTTTTACATGCCGCTAGATGATTCACCATTCTAGTTGCATGCATAGCCGTCTTGTTTTTACAAAACTTGCACTCATGTGTTTATTTTCGCGGAATTTGGTATTAAATTATAATAACGAAAAGCAATGCTTTTTTTTTCTAGTCATTTTTAATTAATAAATGCACCGGTAATGTTAAATATACGCTACACACAGGAAGGTTAAGCTGTAACTGTATCAGTACATTAAAACTGCCGAATAAGCAGTGATATGTACACAGGAACACATTACGTCTAGACATGTTTGTGATGGTCAGAATGAAATTGATGGTCACGTCATTTTGATATATGAAAAATTTTACACAAAACTGACGTTTTTGTCATTTTGATGTGACAAAGTAAAATGACGTGACGGTCATTTTCAATATGACTGTGACATGATTGTGTCATAAGACCCAGCTTACATCACTAAATTCAATTATTAAATCCATTGATCCGTCATGTGTGAAAAATTAACCAATCAAAGTAACATTACACTGACACTTTCCCATGGGCAGTTATTGTATATGTTATTTGTTGCTGTTTTTGACAATTTCATTATTTAATATTTTCTAAATGTCACATTCACCGTTTGCTAATGCAAATAAGCAAATAATGAGTCGATAAACAAAACTATTGAAAATAAATTATAAAGAAATGCTGTGAATAGTCAAAGTTTGAATTACAAAAAAATTTTCTTTTTAACTATTCCTAAGGCTTGGAGAAATATCCTTTGATTTTATTATTATAACTTTCTCAATATGCAGTATTTGTCTTCTACTGGCATTTTTCCTAAAAATCATTTAATACTAATTAAACCCATTAACATGGAGTGTTTTAAGAAGTTTTTTCAAGCATATTGCTATTGGATAAAGGCCTTCTTCCAACAGCATTGAGCTGTTACCAAACAATGTGCTGCTTAAAAACTGATCAAATTATTTCATAATATTGAGATATTACTGCTGATAAAATTCACAATGTGCAAGAGCAAATGTACAGTAAACAGACCAAACTCGTTTTCTCAGTTCTGTCTTGTCATTGCTAGTTGACTTCTCATGACTTGACTGTTCTGTATAAATTCTGTCTGAAGACTTTGATGCTAATCATGAACACACAATTAATTATTTAAAATACCATTATTTCACATACTGTATATTGAATGATAGTACAAAACTCTATATCCTTTGATAACTAGATCTTGAGTACACCTTAGAAAATAATACCCTGAATTATAACATTGATACTTGATACACAAAGTTAAACTGTGTATTTGACATCTTGTATTTTTTTTTTAGCAAACAATAAAAAAGATTTAAAAAAGAAAGGTGTACAAAATAACAATAACATTAACAACGCAACAAATTCAAAACCAGAAGAACATGAATTATTAGATACATCGGACTTTGCTTCTGAAACTACTGAGCAAGAGGTGTGTAAAGAAGTTATTTATTTCATATTTGTACTTGTATACTTTGACCTTCCATGGATCAAGCGCATAAATGTATTTGTAGTTTTGTGCTTTATATAAAATGGAAGGAGATAAACTCATTTCTTGGGTGCGAGTTTTAATGTTTTCAAGCTAAAACTCTCAATCTGAAATGAAACAAATTTTTGTATTGCATTTTTCTATATACTCTTTCACATAGGTTTGATTGTAGTTTATAAATTAATTTCTCTTTTGTAGCAAGAAAGCTTACAAAATTATAAATTGGCAACTGCAAATGCTGTGATTTCTTCCGATACATTTATTGGTTTAAATGATATCGATAACTCGACCAAAAATGCTGCACATAGTGGTTGGTATTGTTTATTATCTAATCACAGTTTTATTCTGTGAATTAGTTTTAGAGAAATTATTTTTTTTTAGATGAATCACCCTCATCATCAGATACTTCACGTCTTAATGGTCATTCTGATTATAGTAGCAATGACATTGCTTCAAATCGTGCAGCAAGTTCAAGTATTAGTTCCGGTGGAACTAGAGTTAATCTGTTAGTAAGCTCTAGTAGTTCAAATGCAAGTAGTGTTCCTGCTTCACCAAAACATACTTCAAATGCATCTCAAACACAATCTGGTAAGTCTTTTGTTTACTTGTTATATATCCTCCTAAAGCTGCTTATAATACAAATGAGATTATAAGTAAATTCAGTCTTATTTGGAGGAAGAACGATCAATTCTGGGTGAAGATTTCGACCAATTAATGTTGTAGTCTTCAATCTGAATTGGAACATTTTTTCATTCAAGTCTTGAGAATATGTCATGTTATCTTTCCTTCTAGTAAGTTCAAATGTAGTAAAACCCACCGTCTCTTCTGATGTATTACGAACTGCATCACTTCGTCATCAGAAAGGCCTTATGGCGCCTATTATTTTACACATGTTAAGTACACAGGAAGTTCGTTTGCCTTGTGTTATGGAAGATGAACATTATCGTGAATTCCCTCAAATACATGAAATATTTCGATTATTGAGACAGCGAGTTTATGCTGTGCTCTTTAATTTACATCATCTTCGTTATGTTTATTCCAAAAAAAAAGGTATGTTTACCTGAATTGTAAGATTATTGGAAATTCTTTTACAGTTTTTTTCTTTTACAGAAAATGGAGAGTTACCTGAAAATGCATCACCTCCAGATATAGTTGTAAAAGAATGGGTTTACAGTCGTTCCAATCCATACCAAACTCCAGAGTTAATTAAAGCAGAACCCTTACCTTGGGCTGTTCCCACACTTCATCGATTATGGTTTGGACCATCAGTAGATGATAAAAGGCGCCGCATGCGAGCGCTGCTTTCATGTTTAAATTCTGACACTCCATTAATCTTAAACACATCGTATGTACCACAGCATATGTTAGTTATGGCATGTGTATTGCGATATATTATGTCACAGTCGAAACCAATTTTACGTCGTCAAGAATTGGATGCTTTCTTATGTCAGGCTTATAGTCCTGACCTTATGAATGCTCAATATTTACAGGAGTTAACTGTATGTTTCTTTTCGTTAATACCACTTGAAATAGTGCAAAGCAAAATCTTCATTTCAGCTAAATGTAGTAACCAGCCGAGGTGTTCAATTAGCAGCTATGTTCATGCAGGGTGTGGAAATGGCTTTAATGGCAAATGATGCCTGCGGTGCACCACTGCCATGGTTAATGTGCTGTCCTTGGTTATATTTTGATGGAAAGCTATTTCATCATACATTGTCGAGATCAGTACATGCCAAAAATTTATTGGAATTATGTGAAAATCATATTGATAGGGTAGTAAAAGTAGAAAGAATGCGCAAAGCTATTTTAGAAGGATTAGATGTTCAATTTGCAAAGCTACCACTGCCACCTTTTACAGGTATAAAATTAAATTTATGCCTATGAAAGATCCATCTGAAATTAATTCTTTAAAGGATTACTTCGTCAAGGTATGCCACCTCCATGCAGCTTACCTACTTTACCATTACCATCTACTAGAGGAGCTGCTGGTTTACGTCAACGTCCAATTCCATCACGTGGAGGCCAGTTACAGATTGCTGGTGTGGTGGTCGGTTCTTGGGGTGCAAACTATGGTTATATGAGACAACCACAATTAATGGGTGGTAGAGGACGTGGTTTTGCTCCACAATATCAGCAAAGAGGACAACAGCGTAAACAAGGACCACCTACTTATGCTGTTAATAAGAAAACGGGTGTAAGTTAATTTTTGAATTTTTGTTGCACCTTAGATTCATTTCTTTTTTGATTGGTAGAAAAGAAATCTATAAAGTGTGCTAAATTAAAACAAGAACAAAGATAGAAGCTTTTAAAAAATATTTGCTTATTTTTTTAAGTCAATAATTTGTTCTACATTTTTGTTATTATTTTCATTGTTTCCTCTTGTTTTGTACAAATATTAAAAGAAAGAATCATTTTAGGCCAACAAGAAGAAAAACTTTGTGAATAAACCTAAACAACAGGCACCAGTTTCACGAGGACGAGGAATGACGTTGAAGACTAATAATGGGTAACTTAATTTCTTTAAAAATTCTTTTAAATAGCTACCTTATCTTGTTGATTTGCTCATCTGAAAGCCTTTACTTTTGTTGTTTTTTTTTGTAATATGCTACTTGCCTAGTTTCTTCTCTTAGACCTGTATGACACTAAAAAATTTTATAAAAATTTAGAAAGAAATTTTTGTCAAATTTCTGTAAAAGGATTTTGGTATATTGTTGCAATCTGCTCTGTATGCAACTTCTATAAAATTTTCTATAAAATTTTTGACGTGCACATGCATTTTAGGCATTTTTATATAGCTGTTTCGTTTAACCTTTTGTCCACCTTGTTTCAGCTGATTTCGATATGCGTATTTTCTCGCTCAAAATTTCTACTTTTGAGAACATGTTTTAAAAATTTTTTGTTCAACGAAATTTCTACAAAAATTTCAATGCAAACTCTCTTTGCAACGATCAAAAATTTTTTAAAAAGTAATTTCTATGAAATTTATCAGAATTTTTCAGTGTCAAACAGGTCTTATATTGATTGATCTACAAAACTTAATAAAATGTCTGAACACATAGTAAGCCAAGATTGGTAACTTGATTAAATATTACATAAGAAAATACTCGAGGATCAAAGAATGGTTTTTAATTGGGTGTGCTCAGCTGCAGTCAGTGGTTGACTAATAGCATAAAACATGTTGAATATACTCAAAATTATGCTTATGAGTACCTCTTGCAATGTACTTAGTGACATAGTAAAAAGTGCTCGAGCGAAGTACTTGAGTATGCTGCATTTCAGCTGTTGCAAATGCCTGAATGATATGCTGTCACTACATGAACACATAACCTAATACAAATGCTAATCTGATAAGTAACAAAAACTTCTCAATTTCTTACCTATGCTGATTTAATTATCTTAGAATACAAAGAATACTGTGTTGTTTTATATTACCTTCAAGATTTTGCAATAAAATTTGATTGTTACCAATAACAGGTGCTCTGGTCTTGTCTACTATGATGGCATACACAGGTTACATCTATTTTTTTTGTAACAATTAATTATTTAATTTTGTAAACAATTGTATTTGGTCAATATCTGATTGATGTGAGAACACACAAGAACATAAACATAACCTCACTAATATACCGTTGCCGAACAAGTAAGCATAAATAATTTCTGCTGAGTAGATCACTAAACTGTTTACAAATGGCACTTACTCAACGCAGCATTTGAATACAAATGCTGATCTAGCTACTCAATCATGCACTATGATACCAAATTCGAACTTTGCGGCCAAAATCAAAATTTACATCTAATTCCTAGTATCAACAATTTTTCAAATGACAGTTGTTAATGTCAAAAGCAAAAAATATATATGGAAGTAGATGTTTGTATACTGAGTTAAATTATTATTTTGTTAGTTTAAAATAAATATGTAACTTTCGAGGATATTCTTTCTAAGCAATAAAGTAACTGATGTTATGGTTGAAAAGATGTAGAAAATCTAAACTCAATAACTCATATTTCTTATGGAACTTTTAACACCCTGAACCTTGAAAACTAGGCATTTTCTGTTGTAGAAGTTTATATGACAAAGTGCACCCACGTATCTTTTGATATTTATCACCTCTTGAAGTTATCAAGATTAAGACTGAAACACTCTGTATACTGTATAGTTACTTCTCTATTTTTAATTTACGTACGTTACATTAACCATTAATTAATAACCAGAAATACCTAAGTTTTTATTAGTTATTACTTGTTTTAATGTTTTTCTTGACTAATAAGCAGTTTTAACTATTCTACATTTATCTACTACAAAAAAAATATTTTTCGCTGCAAAATTTGAGTTTGATACCACAGTACCATGGCTCAATACACCTAAATACTGCCCTTTATTCATATGGCTCATTGTCTGTCACATGGTAAGTATGGTCTTTACACAATAAATTTAAAATGATGTCATATGTACTGTAGAGTTGTCAAATTACATAGTAAACATAACCTCAAAAAGGGTCTTCCTGAAAAAAATTATTATCTGTTTTGTGTTTCAATGTAAAGTTTATAACCTCAAATTAATCATTCAACAAAAAAAAAAAAACTTTTTAATCACTGTAACATTTCGAAAAACAATGTTGAAAATTGTAAAATATTCAAATATTGTAATGTGTTCGATGGTACGCTGTGATGTTACTGCGCATATTAGACTCGTTTAGAGGTGACAATGAGTTCTGATGGGTTTGTGAAGGGGCAATTGGACAATCTGCTGAAAGCACAAGTGTTAATGGTTGCCAATATGCGTGCTCTCAGCAATTTTTTCTCGGCAGGTTTACATATTGGACCATGTGACCTCTTCTTGTCTGGCTGGCAATTGAAAAAACAGGGAAGCGCTGCCTTTTTCAATCGAATTTTTGCAGTAGGGTCTAGCTTGACTCGCTTATAATTTTCCAAATCTTCTTCTAACTGTAATAAAACAATTACCAATTTTAACAATTTATTAAATAAATGGAATTCTGAAATTCAAACAGCTCAAGTGTTTTTTAGAAGCGATTTATAAAATAATATTTCAAACGACTGAATTTATTACTTTAGTAATTCAAACTTTCCAATTTTCAAATATTTCTTTAAAATATTCATATTTCAATTAAAAATAATCACAAGATTTGGTAAGATTTGTAAAAAGAATTCTAAACCATCCTGAACCACTTTGAGTAGGTAGTAAATAAGGAAGTTGCACCGGTTATTGGCATTTCCAAAAATAAATTCAATATACCTGAGAGTTTTCTGAATAATTTGTTGCATATACAGCAACATTGTTTCATATAGAAACATTCAGTACAAATTTCAATAGTAAAATATGTTTTACAGGTAAACAAATTTTAAGTAGTTTAATCGTGTGCTAAGATCTCTCGTGACAAGCAGCCATTCTTAGTACATGAACTAAGCTGCATCAGTATCTTGAAAGTAATATAAATATGCATGAAAATAATGTTCTACTGACAAAACCATATACAGGGTGTCTCCAAAAGGTTGGGGTATGGCTTAACTGCAGACTCCTGGGATAAAAATAAGACGATTTAACCCAACTTACCTATATCCAAAATTGTCTCGTTAAGTTGGTATGAGGCATCAAAGTTTTTTGAAAAAAAAATTAAGCAAAGAAAAGAAGTAGAAATATTTGATAAACTGCCGTGACAAAGTTTGAATTTCTAACCTGTTCTTGAATGTAATATCTTGTGTGCAAGGTATATTTTTAGAGATTTGCTCACGCTATCTGACCAACAAGTACTTGTTACAACAAAACTTTTCTATGAATAACAAGCATGCATCTAGAAGAACAAGGGTGAATCTTCCTAAATATCCCTTACAAAAGGAACATTACTAGAAAACTAACTGAACTAGCATTCAATGAAAATTGCCCGGGGCAATAGAAATATGAATGAATGTAAAATATAAATATGGTCATGACTGGTTCCATGTGAAAACACTTAAGAAAATAGACAGCTGTTGACAGTTGTAACAGTTGAAGTTACGTCATATTATGTTTGCAAAATATAGAGAATGTGTGCATGACATATACTGAGGGTACAAGAAACCGTCTGTCTCTTATTAATTACAAACCATGTTTTTCATCCTTGATTAGCTTTTAGGTTGTTTTAATTATTAATACAATACTTCAATTAATAAAGGATGAAAAATATGATTTGTAATTGATAAGAATAAGACAGTTTGTTGTATCCCCATGATGCACATTGTATAATTATATAACCTCACAAGTAACAACTGTCAACAGATGTGTATTCTCTTAAGCTACATTCAGTAAGTACCTCTGACAGCTACTTCTCCTCCAACATGTTTGTTTAATGCAAATCTGGATGAGATCGAGCAAGCTGCGACCTCTGCGTAGCGTTTGGTAAATTCCGATTTGAGCAGTTCGAGGTTCCTCGCCTTGCTCGGTGTTTCTCGACCGAGCAAACAGATTCAAAACAATTGCCACTCTTGTTTGACATTCAGCATAAAATAATTGTTTCGATGTCTTTTTGGTTGATGCCTTAAATTGAAATAAAGCGCCTTTAAATTTCAAAATGTTATTGAAGTTTATTATAAATAAAAAAGATGTTAAATTAGAAGAGCAAGACAAGGAATTAATACTAAAGTTTTGTGTATTGTTGCTTTTTTCCTTTTAAATGCAGATGACAAATTTACAATGCAATGTTTTAATCATGCAATATTAATAAACAAACTTGCAAAATTTGGATTGTTTCCCGAAATTATCACTAACTGTTTTTCTAACATAATTTCCAGATGTCCATGTAAATTTTGTTTGTTAGCTATCTGTAGTTTTGTTAAAGCGTTTTTTGAAAGTAGATAGCGAAATTTGGAAATGCTGTCGAAATTGTTCATCAGAAAACTGTGAAACTAGTTCTTCCACATAATTCCTAATATCTGGAACGTTAGCTTTTCCTTGTTTCATTTTCAACAAAATAATATACTATTCGCCGTTTCTAAAATACTTCTACTAATTAACACGCTTCTGTTTACTAGTCATGTTTGACTTGTAAGAATATTTGAAAGTTTTGGTTGTTTGCGATCTGGTAGCTTGCTGGGCATTTGGTTAATGTTCCCAACTGTCAAATGTTCTCTAGTCACATGATCAAAAATCTCCTCACTCTAGCTCTGCTCTATGATGTTATTACCGAATGTAGCTTTAATAGTATTGTTATCACATGTACTAGTCATAACCAACTTGAGCTTTGTTTATTTTCAATTGCAAGATATGTTAGTTTCTACGTGTTACTTTTTTATCTAAAAAAAAAAGTTAGTAAAGTTACTATTTTCTTTTAATAAATTGGATTTGGTATCAATAAGGGAACGTCATCTAGTTTTACCATGGCCTTGTTATTTTTTTATAGCTTGAATAGTAACAGTTGAATGAGCTCTAACTCTCAAAAGAGACATGTTAATAGGAACTTTTTTTCTTTATTTTGATGAGCTTAAGCTAATCCTAAAGTTTGTCCAACTGTTTTAGGAACATCTTATATATTAAAAATGAATTATTAAGGAAACGTAAAAAACAAACAGTAAATATTTTGAATACTATAACAAACTCGCTGCAAATTCAGACAAAAACTTTTTTTTTTTGTATACTAAAATCTTAATATTTTTCAGTGATGTTTTGGCTAGTGACGTTTTAAAAGAAGACCAGTTATCTTCGACGGAGGAAGTTTTATATGAAGACTGCAAAAGCGGAGAACATCGAGGTCAGGGAGATGGCCCTCCACCTGCTGTTGATTCTGCTGCTTCACACTAAGGGACCTAAGAAGCCATCAGAACCTAATTTTTGCTGTTGCGTGTATGAGTGTCGTGCGTTATAATTTTGTACAGTGTGTTTGTGTAATGTGTTCTTCATCATTTTTGAACTTTTTTAATTTTCGTATGGTTTTTTATTATTATTCGTAAGAGATCTTTTTCCTTTGGTTATTAAATGACATTTTCAAGGTTTGCGTTGAGATGAACATGCTAGTGAAAGACATAATGCATGTGTTGGAATTTTTAATCTCGTTGTTTATCAGTAACGTTTTTAAGAAATAACAAAAGAAACTTCTTTAAATATTCTGGAAGTGTTTTAATCGCGTTCCATTGGAAGTGTGTGGTTGAAAACAAAAAGAAGTATCGATAAGTGACATTTATTTTTATTACGTCAGTAATTTCGTCAACGATTTTTATATTAGCAGTGTTGGTTGTCCACACTATGCTGTGGCTGTGGAAGCGAACTAGTTGTAAGTTATGATGTCAGGTTTGCTGGGATAAGTGAAGAAGTTGAATTTTTTGCCAGCACTGCCCTGCTGTGTTCCAGGATAAGCCTGTACATGTCGACTGATTGTTTGAGAACAAATGTATATTTTTCTATGTTTGTTACAACTGTTATATAAAATATATTGACTGAGGAGAGCAGCGCCTGTAATGGCTGTGATTGTAATTATGGTATTTATACAGTAGATCTGTTGGTCAGCTTGACTGAATAGAAAATTTACATTTACTAATTTGATTTTGACTTTGATTTACACTGTATATTAGTTTATAGCTAGTTATTTTAATTCTTTTTTATATATATTTCCTTTAGGAATGTAAATCGTAACTTTTATATTCTGTCAAGAGTGAGTTGGTATATAGATGATGTTGGTTTGCTCTGCATTTGATAAAACAGAAGAATTTTGCAGTTTTAAAAAAATTCAACAAGAAATGTTGCAACAATGAAGAGATTTAATAAATGCATATTTAAAAATGCAAATTTTACAAAATAAATATATGAAACATTGCCCAAAAAATCAAATCACTTATTAGAAACCAGAATTGATTAATTCTTTGCTAAAGCAGTACATTTCAAGATTTTGATGAAAGATAACATGCCCTGCTTTATGGATTATCATCATTCACATGCAAAACAACCTGAATTCACTATTATTATTAATATGTGGAATTTGAGAAAGTCAGCTACGATTAATAGTTTTTAGGTGGGATTTGCGCTATATGTAGTGTTATATTCGAAGTTTTCTCTTTACAATATTCTAACATTGCATAAAAGTGGTTATTGTAGCAGTGTCTTAAACTGGAATTGTATAAACATTGTGCGTATAAAATTGTCAATAGAATCAGAATCTCCTATTATGGTGCATGTTGTTTTCATGCATCCCCTCCTTTTCGAGTCTGTCACCATAATATCTATACTAAGATTGGTATCTAGTGCTTAGGAATTACGTGGAATCTTCAAGATTGAACCACTTTGGTACATAGACTGATATGAAATATTCTTTCGTTTGACAATATAGAAGATGGGACCATTAAGGCAATCTTAAGAGATACTTGTTCCAAATCTATAACTTGCTATTTGGAAAAGAGTTGTTGAACTACACATTATTATTTGTTTCGATCAATTATAACCGTAGCTGACTTTTTCAAATAACTAATGTATATGTGGAAGTCGTATTCTCTAATTATATTGCTCAGTTGCTCATTGGAGATCAATATAGCAAAAAAGCAAAAAAATTCATTAAAACTCATTAATATGAGAAGTCTTTAAATAATGAAATTTTTGATGTAAACTTGGAATTTACATTTCACACAAAACAAAAATAAAAAATCACCTACTTTTGCACCTTGAATTTGCTTATTTGCCAAAAACAAGGTAATAATGTTTTCATCTAGTTGTTTATGAATATATACATGTATTTCATTCTAGTAGCACTTGAATAATGGTTTGTAGATATATCTACTACAGCATTAACAAAATGAAAACCCTTTGGACATGCATTAATAATTGTTCAAAGAATAAATTTTTTTGTCTTGTAAATTATCATATTGTAGCCAGACGAGCTCATTAATTTTATATACTTTTTCCATTTCCCCTTTTTTTCCCAACCTTTAATTAGTTTATGTATTCAACTTAGTTTCTTTTCCAGAATTTAGATGCTTTTTGCAATATTTTTAATTAATAGAAAATCATTACAATTTTATAATTATAATTGCAGTCTAAAAATAGAGACATAAATTTCATTTTGGTTTTAATATAATAAATGGGTGTATAATATAATAATAATAATATTATCGCAAGGAAATCATTTTAAATTGGCTAAATAAAGTTGATGTTTTATATTTTTAGGCTGTTTTTTGGGGAATTGATGTTTGTTTTCTTTCTTTATAAATTAAATAATAATTAGATTTTTTTCTTTATTTTAATGTTGCTTTATTAAGTTGTAACAGTTTCATGTATGGTATTTGTAATCTTTAACATATTTGCATAATTTTTGGAGGAGAAAATTTTTATGCGCTTCCACGGATCTATTTCATAATGATCCTTGAAATTTTTCAACAAAAATCCATCTTCAATCTAATATATTATGAAAACCTTGGTGTGTACGCATTCAGCAAAAGAAATTTATCTTCCGTGGAGGTTCATAAAAATACTTGTAGCTAATAACAGTTTTCTTGAAGTAAAAAACTCTTCAGCACCAGATGTTTATTCACTTATAAAAGTAAAAAAATATATCTGTTATTAACATAGTAACTTCAAATATTATATGTGTATATTGGCTCTTGTGGGTGAAAGGGCATCCATGAGTATTACATTACAAATATTAAAAAAAATATGTATTTTTAGAAGTAGTTTGGTGATTTTTGTTAACGCAGGGCAATATTCTTTTTCATTTAGTTTTTGTCATGGTTTTGAAAAGATTTTTGCACTTCATTTTAATGAATGTCAGTTGTTGAATATTGCCTTAGTGGTTTATGTAAAAATCACTATTAAGTCCGTTTTTGCTTCTCATGTTTAAAAAAATATTTAAAAAACATAGATCCGTTCAACAGTTTATAGGGGCGACATATTTGAATTTGTAAATGTCTTTATACAGTTGAGAATGGTAGGCACGAAAGTGCAGGAGAGATGATTTGTTTGGTATAAATTTTTGAACCATAAATGTGTTTTGTTTTTCTTTTCCCAACCCTTCCAGAATGTATTTTATGTTATGTAGAACACTGTCTGTAGATGTAATAATTTCTTTTATCCAAATTAACATTTGTATAAATTGTCATTAATGTGTATATGTAATTTAGAAAATAAAACAACTACAGACTTGTCGAAATCAGTAAAAAGGTGCCATTTCTTGGTGATGCACCAGGAAATTTCCTGAAATCAAACAATTCTAGTATTGATGGTTTTTCTTTTTGCTATAATTACGAAATTGTTACTTTACAGCAGTATGAAAGACAAGAAATCATAACGATGGTGATACTACTACAATACAAGCATGTCTGCTTAGAACAAACCTGCCTGTAATAATCTGCTTATTTTGACGACTTTTACAAGGTCTGCTTAACACCTACAAGACTAATGTTAAAATTTACTATTTTGAACAATCTTGTTTATAATGAATTTTTATATAAAATGAATAGAAAATCGATAGGATCAAAGAAATCTTGTTTTTTTAGCCAAAACAAGCTTATAGTTATAATAAACATTCAAAGAACTTGAACAAGTAATATTGTAGGTTCTGTAGTTTGGTTTTGTGGTGCTAATGTTTACAAGTTATAACTAAAGCTTGCTTTCTTGTTTGAGTGTTTCTAAAAGTAGGTCATTCATGCACAGTCAGCCTGCAGTTCGGAACTGTCGATTTGCATATCTGCAGTTAAATATTTACAATACACACGCAGGTCGTCTACAGGTGTAGACCTGCAGTCTATTTAGAACAGACGTAAAACTGATGTGTATTGAACAGAACCTGCAGATCGAATCTTCAGTCCCCAACTTTTAACTAGTTGGTAAATCTCATTTCATCGCTTTTTATAATGGCAGATTGAGTAATAAAATATTCCTACAATTAAACACAACTGAAGGGCGGGCTATACAGCACATCATAAATAACTCCGGAAATGTTTATATTGATGAGTCTCACTTTCGGCTTAAACTCTACTTAGAGCTTTAAGAATTTTCCGAAAACATCTGGACAACAAATGTGCCATTCTAACAAATTGAAACGAAATTGCAAACTTCAAATATTCCTCTTTAGGTAGTCTTTGGTTCACTTTGGTGGTAGTTAGTTGTAATTGTGTTTTGTACAATGCATCAAGACCGATTGTCGAGCATTGTACTTTTATCTATTGCAAGTGATCTGAGAATCTAAATGTGGAAGAGATAGTCGATCAGTTTGCTAATGCAAAAGTGAGGCGAGTACCTTTGTACCTGTGTTATTAATTGGAATACCTAATTATTTATTCTTTAATTTTTAAATTTGAAGCGTTCTTTTACTTTTTCAAAGAAGGTAATAAAACAACAGTAAGTATTTACATTATACAGGCGTAGAATTGGTTCATCAATTATACGAATTTAAAAGTAAATATTTAACGTAGCTGAAATGGCCAATTATTTGCTTCCCTAATTATTTTAGACCGAAAGGGTGCATTGGGTTTTTGTAGACAAAAGAAAACAGTGCACTTGTACAAGTGTGCAGCGCCTCAAAAAGGAGAAAGGACGGAGCCAAGTGCCAATTGCGTAGGCAACCCATTCTACAACATCACCATTACTTTCAAGCAGTCAGGTTCTCTGCAGAACGCCTGTCGCAATTAGTTCCGCTTTTTAAAATAAACTTTAGACATGAAAGCTAAATATGTGTGAATCCTTTTCAAGGAATGAATAACACACTTTTTGACGATTAAATAAAAATGTTGTGGTATTGTTTAACAGCAAATGACCCAAGAAGAGAAACGGGTATTTCGTTAACAAGTTTTATTTGTTTACATTTGTAACTTATTTAAATAAATAAAATTACTAAGCTTAAGATGTTACTAAATTTAACTTCAGCTCTTGCAAGGTATTAGTATTGTCTCGCCAATGGTCTCACTACCCCTAAGCCTGGTCGAGAGAAATAGGGTTCGGTAAATTAAATCAAATAAAAGCGTACTAATTTTATAATGCTTTTAATCTTCAACTATTACCACGAATAATCTTAAGGTGCGTATTCACTTGGGCATTTCGGCCGCATGAGCGCCGAATGAGCACATTTTCGCTCATGCGGCGCTCATACGGACCTCTAGTGCATATTCGTTTAGGAAGCGCACGAGCACCGATCCATAGGATGCACACGAGCATCAATTGAGTGTTTACATTCTTACCATGAAGAATAAAATTGCATTGGCTAGTGCCACTTTTATTATAATGTACCAATTGTTGCGCAAGAAAAATAAGAGACGAAAACGTTGGTGAACAAAATTTTTTAATAATGTTAAAATATAATTTGTATCGAATTTCATATGTAGTATTTCAAAACTTTGGTATGTGTCTATTAAAAGCATACATATTGCTCCTATGACCATTCCATAATGATAACTTAAAGAATACTGCCCTTAAAAAAATTAAAAGCTGTTCGCCGAATGCCAACTTTGTCAATTAGTCCGTCCAAATCGAGCACGCAAAATCCACGCGCTTACTTTGATGTACCGACACCTAGCGTCCACACTATCCGAACATTTCCTTGGATGGCGCTCATTCAGCGCTCATGCGGCCGAAATGCTCAAGTGAATACGCACCTTTAAACGGACGTGAAAAAAAATTACATTACATTCTGAGAGCTGGAGCACAACTATGCTATTTTATTGCGTCCTCAAACAAAATAATAACAAGACATCGTCATGCCTAATAAAAATATCGTAAAACTAAGAAATGAATTTTATAGACTTAATATTTTTTGAAGTATATGAGTTCATGGTTTAGTCATTACAATCAAAAATTATCACCGATTTCTAACAAGTATATATCTATATACTTTGACAAAAAGTACTGCATATAAATCACGAATTGCTGGCAGAAGGAAAACGCTTTCTCAGAATTAAACAGAATATTGCTGTGTGGGTTTTATAATACGCTTCTTTTAGAGCTTTAAGTTAATGCTTAAAATTAATCCCTTCTTCACTAAAACTTTCTGGAAGTTAATTGATAATACAATCTAACGATTAGTGTTAATTAAAAAACTTTCTAATACACACAACCTTTTGGACCAATTTAACACAAATGTTCAGCTTTCACATCTAAAATTTATTTAAAAACCGAGAATATTATAATACTCCAGACCACTTAGGTAAAGATTCAATGATGCGGAACTAATTGCGATAGGTGCCCTGCAGAGAGAGCCTGCCTTGGTGTTAAAGTATTGGCAATGTTGTAGAATGGGCTGCCTACACAACTGTAAATAACTTAGAATTGGTTATAGCCCTATCCATTCTCTTTTTTGGGGCAGTGTACATGTTATGTGGGTTATTTTCATTTTTCCGAAACTGGGGAAAAATTAAAACAGTAATTTTTGCAGACTCCTTATGATGCATGAAGCAATTCTACACCTTGTATACTAAAGTTTCGCAAATATCTCAGATTAAATATCTTGCAAAAAGAAGCGAATACATTGGGGGGGGGGGGTCGCCAAAATATGTTTTATCACGCAGGCGCTACAACCCTCAGCTACGGGCCTGAACCTCCAGGACTGACAAAACTCTTGTTGGATATGTGCATGTATGGTGAAATCCAGAGATTGCCTGCAGTCCAAGAACTGTCAGTTCAGGAACTGAAGGCAGTGTCGTTTGGATAAACAATCATGTGTGGCTCACGACAGTTCGGATTGTACAGTCCCGGAACTGTAGGCTGACTGTGTGTGAATGTCTACCTTAATGATAGCACAGAATAAAACTCTGTTGAATCGAATTTATATTATTTTGTTTTTCTCTTAACATGTTGAGTGCCACCATGTACACAAAAAGTATGCTCTGAGGGACCAATACTTTTTTTTGCCCCTTAATTTAGAAAACCATGTAAAATACATTATTCATATGATAAAAAGCCAGAAATCGTAAAATATTTATAATCTTTGTTTATTTCTGTGGTGATACATGCCAGTTTGTCGCACGAGACCAATGTGTCACCACTAATTTTCCTGTTTTGACTTGCAAAAACTTGCACCTGAGCGATTCCTTTCTCATCAGTGTTAGTTGTGTTGTACTTATACTACTGCCAAGATGCAATCATATGAGAAAGAAAATTATTTGCAAGTTTTACTGCAGGAAATATTGTCTGAAGATGATGATGAATCTGTGGGAGATACATATTTATTAGATGAGTATGTTGCTGATTCGGATGCCTCTGAAACATCAACAGATTCATTTGCAGAACCACCCAAGAAAAAAAAATATTCCGCAGTGGAAAAAGGGTGGAAACCAAACCTGCAGAATGCAAACCATCAACTTCTCTGAAATTTCTCAACCTTTTACTTCGACTAGCGAACAGCCAACTACTAAAAATGTATTCTCCAAACAATCGAAGAAGTCAAAATGCTTTTGTTTCCGATGAAAAAGATTTACTTGGCAGTGAACAGCAATACAAATGCGGACATATATTGGGGCCCTGTAACTGGTGGCGGATTCCTTGCTGAAATCCACGAAACTTACCACAATAAAACGCCGCCGTACGATTTCTATAAATTGTTTTTAGGTGACGATTTACTCGATTTACTAGTAAACATAATTTTAATGAGTTTTAGCAGTGTAGGTATGACATGCATTTTCACGATTACAGGTAACTGAAACAAATCGGAGTGTACATCAATGCATAGAAAAAAAACACATTTCCAAATGCGCGTTTAAAATCCTGGCACGATACAAATGCGGTTGAAATGGAAAAATTTGTTGGAATAATTATGTGGATAAGTTTGGGCCAGTTTCTAACTTTCCAGTCCTATTGGTCGATCAACGTTATTTACACTGATTATACGAGTATAAAAAATATAATGTCGCGTAATCGATTTCAGTTGCTACTAAAAATGTGGCAACACCGTACTTTTGGAAAATAGGTTACAAAAAAATAGCTTTATTACTAAATAAAGTAGGTACGGAAGTCTTTTCAACAGTCAATCGTTGCATTTGCCATTTCGTGGACGACTAAAGTTCAAACATTTCCAACAAGTTACACAAATTTGGAATTAAACTATTTAAATTGTGTTTAAAGGAAGTTATACATACGATTTTAAAAGTGTATTGCGGAAAGGAAAAAAAGCGAAAAAGCAGTTTAGCAGACAGTAGATCAATGCAAAATGCCACCGAATGTGGCTGGCCGTAGAGAACTTTTAATCTTTTTGTGGTCTGGAGAATGCGGATTGTCAGGAAGGGCCCATGGACACCAGTGGCGGCGTTAGATACAAAACGATGATTGGTGCGTATAAAAAACAAAACGGTTCCTTCCAGAACGGTGTTGGTATTTGTGTGATGAGAGTGTGTAAGTGTTGTGGATGTGTGGGTGCTTAGACGTGTTGAGTGTGCCGTGGACTGTTACTGTTCTGGCATTTGACTTCACCGCTAAGGGAAACCACGGAAAAAGCACTGTACCTTCAAAAGTTGTAATGCCCTTGATGGATAAGTTGCTCAAGGGACGCACCCTGTGTTGCTACAGATAACTATTATATGTCTGTGAGTTTGGCCCACGAATTATTACAACGCTGGACACATTTGATTGGAACCCTACGATTCAACAGAAGATACAATCTTAAAAATGTCATAGAACAAAAAACTAAAAGTAGGTGAAGCAGCAGCTGCTGAAAGCAATTCAGACATCATTATACAAAAATGGAAGGACCGGGGAGGGGTGTTGATGCTTAGTACAAGATACGGGGATGAAATGATTACTGTAAAGCAACGAGGAAAAGAGCTGCAAAAACCAAAGAATGTATTTGCGTACAATAAATATAAATCCCATATTGACATGTCTGGCCAAATGAAAAGTTACAAATCACCACTACGTAAGAGTAAAACAGTACCGAAAATTGGCAATCGAACTACTAGTAGACAAGGCAGCAGTAAATGCTTTTACTTCAAGAAATTGCAAATAAAAGATGTCTATAACCACATTCAGAGAAAAATCCATGGTCTCCTAAAAATTCAAGATGTTTTTTGAATTCCTAGTTATTTAGTCTCTGCATTGCGAAAACATCGAAGCAAGATTGCACAACAAATTTTCTAATTTCTTTATTGGGTTAACAGGTTTTGCCGGGCAGGACCACGTTGGTCTTACAGACGCACAGGCCAAATACAGATTCTGGATCGCCAGGCTGAGCACTTTACGGCAGGATATACTTCAATGCAGTCGTGTAGACCAATGTGGTTTCACGCGACTTAATACATACTCCGGTCCTGCAGATTCAGGTATACGTCTCATACGGCCTATATATGCCCAAAAAGTGTGTGAGACCACGTCGACACCACATGGCATTTAAATCGTTAAGATTGATTTTTGTTATTTTTTGTGCGGGCAGCTTGAAAAACGTTGGCACAATCTTCGATAAAAATGCAACAATGGTGATATCGCAGATGATATAGAAACACCTAATCTATCTGCAACACCTACAAAGATAAGCGCTATAGTATAGGTAATTTATTTCAAATTTACGTATATGGTGGAAAAAACTAACCAACAAAGACTCGACCGTCTGCGCCCTATGTATGTACGTGAGTTCCATACTCCTATTTTATTTGACGTTTATTTTGCAGATTCTCATTCTTTGGCCAATACAAAAATGATACAATATGCTGATAATTTCTGTTTGTAAGCACAATATAAAAAGCTCGAGATTTGTAAAGATACATTACATCAGCTTATGAATTCAGTCGATCAATGGTGCTTTAATACTGATCTTATGCTTTCTCCTACCAAATGGGTAGTTTCTTCACTCTGCACAATATACCTGAAATACACAATCTGCCCGAAATGCACAATATTGCTTTGGGCAATGTTACTTTGCCGGCCCAAAATCCATCCAGGAATGGTTCTTGATAGAAAATTTAAATGGGGTCCATACATTGACCATCTAGTTGCAAGATGTAATAAAGATCTCAAATTTCTTACGCATAATAGCTAAAACGTGGTAGAGTGCAGACCCCAAAACCTGCGTTCTCTTTCACAAATCCTATACAAGAAGTCTTTTCGACTATGGCTGCATCTTGTATAGACATGCAAAATTAAATTGCTGCTCGCCTCCCTTAACCTTAACGGAAATTTTCTTTGAATTGGTTAAATGACATTTGAGTCTCGGTGGCTATGAGAAAGTTGACTCTCTAGATAAAAAAGCTAGTACATTGGATGAAATCTTGCTTTTTGAATTAGGCCTGCTTGATCTTCTATGCATCTGCAAGCAAAACATGCAAAATGACTGACTTGCAATGTGAACCGACTTTTTTTACTGCGTGTGATGAGAGTGTGTTTGTGTGTAAGTGTTGTGATGTGTGGGTGCTTAGATGTGTTGAGTGTGCCGTGGACTGTTACTGTTCTGGCATTTGACTTCACCGCCAAGGGAAACCACAGAAACAGCAGTGTACCTTCAAAAGTAGTAATGCTCTTGATGAATAAGTTGCTCAAGGGGCGCACCCTGTGTACCTACAGATAACATCTTTCGCACTATACTCTTGTTCAACCCTTTGTTCGTAACACTTTGAAGTTTGAAACCTATCATTTGCTTAGGAAATTTATTATCAGCATTAATCACATGAGATTTGAATATGCATCATATCATAATTGAAGTTCTACAACTGCCTCTTTGTGAATTGTATAATGTAGAGGGTAATTTAAAGCATATTCTGTTTGCATGCCAAAAATATTCCAATTATTCTCAACTATTGTATGAAACTTTAACAGGTTTATACGTTAAACGTTCTTCTGACTTAACTCATATTTTACCTTCTAAGTAATAAAACGATCTTGGATTGCCTGATTGCTTTCCTTAAATCAACTGACATAAAGCAGCTATAAATAATTATTTTTCGTGGTTTTGTATCCATCCCTATGTGGTTTCTATCCTTTGATTCGTAGTTCAGCCTTGTTTGTTTTGTTTGAAGTCGACCTGAGGAATCCCTGGGCATCATTTGTTTTTCTCCCTTGCTTTGTTAATAATCTTGTAACTGGTTGCATGGAAAATGTCTGTAATGCCAAAAACAATTGAAGCTTGGATTTATATGCAAAAACCCCGTTTGAAATGTGCGCATACCCCTGAATGTTTGGGAATAGGCAACACGTCTTATAATCCAGAGATATCTTTGTGTAATTACAGATTTTAAAATGACGCTTTCCTTATTAAAATTACGCATTTCTTCTTTCCAATGAGTTTAATGCAAAAAGTATATTATAAAATATAGATCGTATATGTTGATACAAATTACCCGGTTGCTACTTGTTGTCTTTAATCAATAAACAATCAAGCATGAACAATCATAAGATTTGATGGTAAGTATGTAATGAATACGAAACGCTTATCGATCGATTTTGCAAATTTTTTTGTTGAGGACGACAAAGTCCATTTCCAGGTACTATTTTATTACGCCATCTTTAATTATTTTTAAACAGTCGAGTTTACTTGGCGTTTTAGAAATTTGAAAGTAAATTGGCCGTTGTCGGGGAACCCTTAATAGAATAAGAAGGGAATGGATTAACCCATAAACCTACAATCTATACCTATGAATTAATCCATGATTAACACCAAAATTCCCTCTAGCTACGCCACTGACATGTACCATCTTAATCTTTCTACTTGTTCAATAATTAGTACATTTAATATTTGTCTCAACCAGATTGGGATTGACTTGTTACGCAGCGTGATTTTTTAAAAATGCTGCAAGAAGACAGGCAACACATGTTACAAGTATGTAAATATGGTTGACATGGATCAATAATACACAATTGAAACCGATAAACTGTGATTACAATAGCATTCTCTTGAATTAATTCAAATTCCTAATGTTTTATTAACGTAGATCTCTATGAATGTATTGTGTGTTGCTTATTATAATAGCGTCCCCAGAAAACCACAGTGTATAATAAACAACGAGTAGTATTTAAACACAGACACTCCTTGTTGCATATCTATTATTCACAATGTGTTGCAAACTTGAGTATTTCTGCAGAAGCGGATTTAGGTTTGATTGCTCCCTAGGTCTATTTTGATATGGCCCTCTTTTTATTTTTCAAAGGTGTATTATATAAAATATACAGAGCGTTCCGTATATGCCAATAAAGCTTCAGGTAAACATTTTCTTTTATGAGTGCTTATTGCAAATCTGCAAAAAGAAAATTTCTCCTCAGCTTAGTTTTCTTCTACAAGTGGTCAGAAGTTAACATTTTAACACTAAATAAACAGAAACCAAACAATCGAATTCAAATGAAGCCATTACGAATTCAACAAATGAATCTGTTAAAACAACAATTACCCTTGATAAAGCTCAGAACTGTTATATTTTTCTTTTTGAAGATGCTGTTAAAAATTGAATTCTTACCAAAAAATAGATATGACAAACATGCAAGTTTTGGGTGTACTGATAAATCCGATGAAATTAGTTGCCAGCAATTCTTTCAAGTTTTGAGAATTTTATGGTCCATTATGACTGGAATAAAATTGATAAATCTTTGATTTCTTGCGATACTTTGGTTCCTGTATTCGAATAATTTTGTGTTTCCTTGCAGCAGCATTGCCAAGTTTAAATTTCTTTTTTTTTTATTTGTGTGACAAATCTAAGTACGTTGAACATTCGTGTTTTCAATTTTGGCATATTAAGAGGTTGAGAGAGGCTGCTATCTAAAGCTTTATTGGCATTTACGGGACACCTTGCATAATAATAAAAGTATAAAAAAAACAATTACTGTGGCAAAAGACAGAGTTGAGAAAAATCTATTCAGTTTTTTTATATTTTTATAATTCCCGAAATCTTCAATTGGTCAATTAATATTTTTTTTATTTCAATAATTAGATGCTTACTCATGCTAACGTATAATTTTCCGGTGGAAAAAATAATATTTTTGAAACATCTCTAAAATCTTTTCATAGAGTCACCGGGAAACTCCATGAATTTCGAATTTTTATCGTCTCTCAAATTTTGCGGCGCCTCAAATCTTGGCGCCCCTCAAATCTTGCCGCCCTAGTCCCGGGCCTCGCAGGCCTAAGCCTAAATTCATCACTGGTTTTCTGTAAGTAACAATAATGAAACAAATTGAAAAGAACAAACTACATCATAAGCTATCTTAGTGTCACAACTTTTAGAGGACGCTTCACGGTGAAAGCCCCTTATGTTTGCTTCGGAGTCTGAGAGAAACTTTTTCGTACATCTCGTGTCTGATTGTATGTAAAATTAGAATGAGTTATTCAACTACATCAAAATCAAAGTCGGTATTCTATGTAAAAAAAGCTTTTCCATGCGTTCTATCTCACAGAAAACAATTGTGAAAACGTTTGTTTTCAAGTTGTGCTACCTAAGTGGAGATATTGAGTTTTAAAGAATTTAATAATTTTTAGTTTTAGCAAATATTTAGTAAGCTATAAAATTCTCCAATAAAACGAAATTACTGATAAATTGGTCTACGACTCATGCACGCAATCTTTCTCGATTTCGCATGTCTTACGGTTTTACGAGACTGCAAAATAAGTTGTTCAAAACTTACCTATATTTTAAGATGAAAACTATGCAAATACAATTTTTTAATTTGTTGAATTAAGTGCAAAATTATTATTTATAGATATTTATTATAGACCTTATCAATTTCAAGGTAACTTAATCTCTACGTCCAACTAAATTAATTTTTTAATGTTTCTTCGAAATATTATGTTACAGAGAGAATCTTTGATGTATTTCTTCTTATGACATTTTTCTTTTGAATTACGCAAAAATTCCTCATAAACGTGTTAACAAACATAAAAGCAGTTAATTATTGATTAAATTTTGTGCGGCTTCTCGAGAAGTTCAGGGATTATTTGAGAGGTTTCAGCACATTGCCTTTATTGAATTAGGTAATGTTCACGTATTAATGTCCGTGAAAATTTATAAAAAAAAGTAAAGATCTATAACGAGTAGAGTAAAAAGTATAATATACCCACCTTTTTGAATTTCTCTTATTTCATTTATACATCAAAGATAATCTTTTAATCAAGGAAAAATCTTTATGTGTATACTTAAAGTATATTAGCGAAATGAAATTGTTCGGTGTTAAATATCACAAAGGCACGTGTCCCTTAAGCATAGACACGCGTCCATGTTACATTTATGTGCGTGGACGGGAAAAAGATTGAGGTTTAGCATTCTGAATAAACACAACTTGTTTAACCAAGTGGCTATTGTAATTTAACCACTCGTAGTATGTTACATATACTAATCACTTCCTCTGTTTGCTTTAATTTAAGGGTGACATACACCTGTGTTTATTTAAAAGATTCATTACGGTTACTCTTTATTGTGTATGGATAAGCATCTATACGAGCTTCTACAGTTTAGAATGAAAAATTAAAATGAGCCTAAATGAAAACTAAAAAACGTACACATCTTAGATAATATTCTTGCAAAAATATTACGAACAGAAATTTTAAATTTGTGTATCATGAGAATTTTTCTATTTATTAAAATTCAGGTTGATTACTCCAAACATCTTGAATATGTAGTCCGTGGGGCAGCTTTTCTTTGTTACAGACAGATTCTCAATTCAAAGCCTACTGTGAACAATACTAATACAAAAATTGAAAATGAGATTTTCTAATTTTCCAAACCCTTATAATAGACGTGTTTAGTGTGATGTCACACGGCCTGATTGCTTCTAAGCAAATTTGGTTGCTAGGATATAACTAACGTAGTTATTGGTTAATATACTCAACATGGGTTGTCCGTAACTACCGTTGCTAAGAGACTAATTTTGTTTGAAATCAACATTTGAATTTTTGTGTCTCGTGACGTCATCACTAAATACGTCTATTGTTTTGGTTTTTAGGCGCAATAAGGTAGCAACACGTAACAAGAACGTGTGTAGAAAAAAACAGTTGACTATTGGTGGTTAGATAATCATATGCTTCAAAGAAAATCTAGCGGCACAAGGAACAATGTAATGGTAAGCTTTGTGAAGTCATCTTGTCAATGAGCTGAGCGGTTCAACAAGAAACGCTTACGATGCCGACGATG
Source organism: Ignelater luminosus (assembly GCA_011009095.1). Taxonomy (NCBI): domain Eukaryota; kingdom Metazoa; phylum Arthropoda; class Insecta; order Coleoptera; family Elateridae; genus Ignelater; species Ignelater luminosus. The sequence goes on from VTPC01002137.1 coordinate 24,616, forward strand.
CCTAAAGCGTTATAACAAGGTCAGGGTAAAATAATAAAAAAATCCTTGTGGCTTGCAGCCCTAATTGTAAAAGAAAAGAAATATAAAATGAATGAAACACATTGTAAAGGTGTAGAGATAAAACTATTACTTGGCGGCAATTCACAAAATTCAAATGGTGCTCTGTTTAGCAGCAGTTATAGCACTAGAATCAAGTGGGCAAAAAGTTTAGAAAAAGGAATCTCTGAAAAAAGCAGAAAAAGACCAATTGCAGTTACACAAAGATTATTTCTTTATACTCCGAAACTTGCAAACTCAGTCTTATTATTCCCATTTACAAGAATGGTAACAGATCCGACATACAAAGTTATCGTGGTATATCAAAGATATCCATTATACTTAGATTATTTGAATCAATTGCCAATAACAAAACTTCACTACTTTTTAAACAGGTAGTTGTACCATAATAGCATGGCTTCTTAAGAGGAAAGTCTACTGTCACAAACTTGATAATCTACGTGAGTAAGATATATTGGATGCTTTGGAGAAGAGGTGCCAGATTGAGGTAGTCTACACCGACTTCCAAAGGCATTTGATCGCGTTAACCACTCCATGTAAAAAACCCACCTGAAACTTAATTAAGAAATTGTAACTTACCTTACCTGTAGAATATGTATCCCAAATAAAAATTTAGATAAAAAATGTTCTTTATTGACTATACTTTTAGCGTATAGCTATATCACGAAATCTTGAAATGGATGGATTCATCAATGCAATTCAGGGCCAAACAAAAGCTGCAAGAAACTATTGGAGGTATATTAAAAGAGAATGATTATGTGATAATTGATAAATGCAGGTACCGACTACCAGTAGAGGCGCAACTATGTATTTAACAGGAAAGATATTATATACCAAGATCTAACACAAACATGATCTATTGATAATAAGAACTATACTGAGAGACTGAGATAGACCGATTGTAACAGAGGGCAAACTAAATAATTAACAAAGTTTAGACTTTACAATGATAGACAAAGACATAAGTTGTTTTTTGTATATCCAACTAGCCATATCCTAGAAAAATCAGAAAGAGAAAAATCAACTAATACAAGTACCTATTGACCTGGTCTTATAATTTCATCAACTATAGTCAACTTTAATTGAAACTGGTAGGAAATTGGTAAAAATCACAAAATTGTATTAATACGTAAAACATAATAAAGGAATAGGAGTACCATCTTAAAAAATCAAGGATTATTAACACATTCATGGTTTCTGCTCAAACTTTTTTACAGAAGGGACAGATGCATATAAAGTGTAATTTTTTCATATGATTACTATTTCCGATTTCGTAATGCTTGATGCGAGAGTCTATTTAAAGATCCAGTTGGAGGCAAAGCGTCTCTCCTTGCCCATAGAAGAGGATACACATGAACACCTCTCCTTTCCTTCCTTCACTGAATGTAATTTTATAGGATATGTTTACCTTATAAGAACTACATGGGGTTGAACTAAATTGCTTATCTAACCTGTAGCAACGGATTGTACTGACCCAAATATTGAATCGGAACAACACGACAGTAAGGTTTCTACGTTCAAACCAGATGTTAATTGTTTACTTTTCTTGTCAATAATGTTTTGCTTGGTGCCTAAATTGGTGAAAATAACTAATACACAAACAAAAAATAGCAGATATGCATTTTATATACGGACGGCTTTATGCTAAAGCTTATTCTAACCGAAAATGTCCAGCTAAGGGAACGTATGGTTTAGTGAGTCCAATTCTGAAATTGATATACGCAGCTTATCAGAAGGTTTAAAGGTTTTGCTTATGACAGTGCATGAGCAGCAGCTTTACCCGTACCATGTTTTAACAAGTCCAGACTTCCACAGGGGCTGATTCTTGACCAAGAATGCTACGTATTTTGTCAATATGTTTCTACAACATTGCATCTATCTGAATCTATGTATGAGGCAATACTTTCGAGAGATTTAATTATGAATTTCCATAACGAGCACCAATCAATGAGTTAACAAAAATCGACATATGGTATTAAGGATTCTAGATACCAAAAAAACCTTTCTGTGTAATGTTTGGGGCAGTATCGTTGATAAGTTGAATTGATAAATCAGGTAGATTATTCATTAAATTTTTCCCTATAGTGGAAGACGTTTTTTAAGATCGTATAAATCTTTAAACTATGATTTTCAAGTGTTCGTTAATCAGTTACACGACGTTGTGAGGCTACTCAAAGGGAAACCACTTCTATCATCTACTGTAAATAGAAAATGTTGGATAACTTAGTGCAATAAATTTTTTGTGCCAATAAAAATCTTTCCACTTTTAACAATGTTTTCTAATTTTTAAGTTAATATTGCTGTAACTTTTTAAGAGAGCATTATCGGGTAGATGCTTATAAAAACTTTTTTATTGTTTGGGCCAGCACAACAAGTTCTTAAAGTTTGGACAAGCAATTCAGCTACACCCTAACGACAATTATAAACTTGAACTAAATTCTTGATTATTTACTAATACAGGTACAAAAGGTATATAAATATTCAAATAGTTGTGTTTAGGTCCGCTACTAAAGTTTGCACATGAAAAAACCCATGCGCCATTTCTTGGACCTATAGAGTACGGTTTAGGAGAAATGATCCTTATTCAGCATCTATTTATAACATCTGTTGCATAGAACATATAAAAAAAAACTACGTTTAAATTTGATTATCCCGGCAAGGCGATATAGTTTTGAATTTACTAGCTTCATCAAACGCCGCACAGTAGTCTCATCGACTTTATCGGTTACTTTCTTTCACTTTTTCTTAAACTGTATGAAGTACTTTGCCTTCCTATATATCATCTTCAGAGGTTTCTGCTTTACGATTGCCAAATATTTCTCTAGGGCAACGAGGGAGGACTTATTTCTTTCAGGAAAAAGTCATGTAACCGTGTTAGCTGAGGCCATATCCGGCCAAAACAGAATCGATTTTCTGTGGGATTTCACAAACAAGTGAGTTTCTTGTTTATAAATGTTTTGATTCATTGCGCATTTTGTGATAAAAGAGTCAGTTTTACGACCACGCGTACAAATTTCTCCAGGTAAGGTATTCTTTTTGAAAATTCCACGACTTGTGTCCATCTTTTCCTTATCGAGATCACCGTCGCATCCTTTACTGTGAGAAGTTTAGATCAGAAGTCTGCAAGAAGTCGACGCTGATGCAGGTCTCGTCATCTATTAAGACACAATCAAAATTCTCAATGAAATTGTCGTAAGTTTTCTCTCTTGGGTCTTCGTCCGCTGTTTTTTGCCCAGAATTCTACACTAAGGGCGACTTGACTTCATAGGCTTGCAATTTTTGAGTTTTGTGGACTAGTGAATTGGAACAATTTAGTTTACTAGTTGTGCCTCGAATGGAAATGTCGGGATTTCGAATAAACTGTCTTGATCTTTCTAGCTAGCTGACCCATTCCGAAGCTTTCTCAGTGCTCAGATGTTGCCAGAACTTAGTTCATAACAGTCAAACTGGCATACTCCAGCTCCTTGAGGACGCAATTGTTTGGTCACAATTTACACTTTGGTTACCCTCTCTATTTAGGCATAAAATCTGAATAAAAAATAAACTTTTGCATGCAGCTTTAACTTTATTTCGACATATTAAACGTGTGAAAAGTCTCCATCGATATTGTGCCGGAGTTGCAACTTGCTGTTAGTCGAATGTCAATTGAGGTTATTATAAAAACTGTAGATCTCAGAATTCTCCACAGAAAGGTTCGGCCAACCGTTTTAATGATACAAAACAGAGAAAGTATAAACTGTGTACAATGCATTCGTTGTTTCACCATTTTCGAGGTAGAATGCAAGACGCGCGTTGTACATTGTATCTATAATTGTTTCTATAATATACACTTGGACTTTTTGCTGTGTTTCATTGTCTCGTTCAAGCTTTTTGTCATCTTTGGCATCGTCTTTATACTCAATCGTATTCGATGCTAAAATATTAATAGAATTGGATTCATATATCCGGTAGCTTAAGCGAGGCAAGTAATCATAGATTTTGTAAAAGCATACGATGTAAAATGTAGAGGTAAATTATTCAATATTCTAGTAGAATTTGGTGTTCCCTAAAAACCGATACTGATACTGACACTAACAGATACGAAATACAAGGTTAGGATGGGAGGTACGCTAATGTAGAGTTTTGAAGTAAAAAGCGGAGTAAGGCAAGGAGATCCGCTCTCCACTGTGCTATTTAATTTAGCGTTAGAATAAATCATAAGAAGGCATGTACAAACAAAAAAAACCATTTTCGTGTCATCATTGTCTTGCATATGCGGATGACGTAGTTATAATGGCTCAGACCGAGAAAGACCTAACTGAAGTAAAAAAGATTTTTTCAAAAGGAAGCCAAGTTGGTAGGTCTAAAAATTAACAACGGTAAGACAAAGTATATGAAAATAGAAATACTGCAAAAAGAGGAAATAGAAATAAATTAGTTAGTGAAGGCAACGGAGAAACTCCAAAAGTAGAAATAGAGAGAGAGTGGAAAGTTTCAATTATCTTGGCTCGGTGATTACGAAAAAAAAGGGGAAATGAATAAATAAAAAAAAAAAAAAATAAAGAAATGAACAATGTGCACCGGAAGGATTATGCAAATTCTAAGATCCACAGAGTATTCACTAAAGCTAAAGTCAGAATCTACAAATCTGTGATAAGACCCACAGTAATTTCAACTTGTGAAACGTTGGCAATGACTATGGAAAATAAGCTGGGAGTATGGGAACAAAAGATGCTAAGGAGAATATATAGAGGTAAAAAAATGAGGGAATCTGGTAAAGAAGGAAACTAAGGAACTATATGACCTATACAAGGAAGCAGATACAGTGAAAGTAATCAAGGTCCAAAGAATGCGGTGGATGGGACAAAGACGAAAAAATTACAAAAAAGATCCTAAACGGCGAACTCCAAACTAACCGAAGACGAGGTCGGCCGGCAGTAAGATGACGACAACAAGTGGAAGAAGATCTTCAAAGGTTAGGAGTCAGCAGGTGGAGAGAAGCTATCAAGGATCAAAAGAAATGGAAAAACATTGTAAATTTAGCCTTGGGCCAATAAGGCCTGTTGCGCTTTCTATTATTTATTATTAAGCGAGGCAATGACAAATGGCAAGAAGTCAAGAAGAAGACGACGACGAAGAAGAATTGTAATTTCATTTATTTTAGAACCCATGTTTCGTGAGAAAAGTTGTTCAGAATGACAAGTAGAACTCTCCATAAACGTTTGTCAAATGTTTTTGATGTCGCCCTGTATAACATGAATTAGGCCTACCGGGTAAACCATAAAAAAGCATGCCTTGTATTTTACCTTAAAAGTGGTGCAGAAACAGTTGATTGTAGGTAAAAAATGTATAAAACCTTTTTGTAGAGAATCTTGAGATCTACAGTTTTCATAATAATCTCAATTGACGTCTAACCAGAAGGAAGCGAGATGTTCGTGCAACCCTGTCTTTTGTGACCTATAACTTTAAATAACTCGCGACGCCGCTACAATATCGACTGAGACATTTCACATGTTGTATACAAAAATTCAGCATACTTTTATTTTTATTTTGATTAACCCTAAAGTTACTGGGTTTTGATAGATTAGTAAACAAGTACACAGCATTGTGGAGATACACATTTTGGATCTGTAAGCAATTTTGAATACATAGATATTTTTGTGTAGAAACTTTATCCGAGCGGGCTTCTTTTATTACCGGGACTGGGATCGGACCTATAGGAAAAACAACCCTGCCTACTACTACCGAGGATAGGTGAAACCCAGATGTTTGATGTTTGATTGCGTCCTAGGCCTATTTTGATATGGCGCCCTTTTTGTTTTTTAAAGGTGTATATAAAATATACATAGCGTCTCGTAAATGCCACTAAAGCTTCAGCTAAACATCTTCTATGAGTGCTTATTGCAAACTTGCAAAAAGAAACTTTTTCCTCAGCTTAGTTTTCTTGTACAAGTGGTCAGCAGTTAACATCTTTAACACTAAATAAACAGAAACCAAATAAAGCTATTACGAATTCAACAAATAAATCTGTTGAAACAACAATTACCCTTAATAAAGCACAAACTTATATTTCTCTTTTTGAAGATGCTGTTAAAAATCGAATTATTACCAAAAAATAGATATGACAAACATTCAAGTCTTGGGTGTACTGATAAGTCCAATAATATTAGTTGCCAGCAATTCTTTCAAGTTTTGAGAATTTTATGGTCCATTATCACTGGAATAAAATTGATAAATCTTTGATTTCTTGCGATACTTTGGTTCCTGTATTCAAATAATTTTTTATTTGCCTGCAGCTCTGCCAAGTTTAAATTTCGGGTTCTGGTTCGTGTGACAAATCTAAATAAGTTGGAACATTCATGTTCTCAGTTTTGGTATCTTAAGAGGTTGAGGGAGCTTGCTATCTGAAGCTTTATTGGCATTTGCGGGACACCCTGTATAATAATAAAAATATAAAAAGCAATTGCTGTGGCAAATAACAAAGACTTGAAAAAAGTCTATTCAATTTTTTTATATTATTGTAATTCCCGAAATTTTTAATTAGTCAATTAATATTTTTTTATTTCAATAATTAGATACTTAACCATGTTAAGGTATAATTCTCCGGTGGAAAAAATAATATTTTTGAAATATCTCTAAGATCTTTTCATAGTCACCGGGAAACTCCATGGATTTTGAATTTTTATCGGCTCTCAGATTTTGTCGTCTCTCAAATTTTGCGGCGCCTCAAATTTTGGTGTCCGTCAAATCTTGCCGCCCTAGGCGCGGACCTCGCGGGTCTAAGCCTAAATTCATCACTGCAGATGCATGCAATATAGTGTTATAATAATGATGATCATGATAGTGACCGTGATCTATTAAATAGTCGAAGGCAATTTAATTCGTTACATTTTTTCATCTATACGCAGGGGCGGATCCAGACTTCCATTTTGGGGGGGGGGTCACGGAGTTATTTTTATAACGGGAGGGGGTGCATAACCGAATATTAAAGAACATCTTATGTTAATATAATCTATTTAGATGATAAATTCAACTCGTCTTTTAGAACTTTTCGCAAATCTTGTAATAATTTTCTCCACGTCACGCTGAATCTGGCGGTGAATATGCAGCAAAGTTCATGCACAGATTAAATAAAGGTCAGATATTTTACTTCGATAAATTTGTGGATTCTATTGCTCTCTCTTTCATACCAACTCCCAGAGCTTGCTATTTTGACATGTACTGCGCAAGCAGCACAGCTTGGTATACACTTTTCATAAAACGCGCGTAAAAGAGTAGGCGTGGTAAACTCACAGAGCTGCAAATGGAAATGTGAAGAGACAAAAAATGGGAACATTGATAGAATAGGGAGTAAAATAGCTGACCTTCATTTAATCTGTGGTTCATGCTTTGGGGGGGGGTCATGACCCCCATGACCCCTCCCCTGGATCCGCGTCTGTTTATACGAGTGTAAACAAACAACCAATTAATTTGGAAATTCTAAAAATTTGAATTATGAAAGAAATAGGTATACGAATGCTGTAAATATTTTTAGATATGAGGATCAGGATCCGGAGGAAAGATAGATTGAATGTGTATTACATCAACATGATTAGGGAGAAATAGCTTCAAGTCATAATAATAAAAAAATTCGTGGACTCTAGAAACTTAATGGATGATTAATTAAGAGTGTTGTTTACGTACTCGTTTGTTTTTCAAATAATGTTTCCGCAGCGACATTTTACTTTTATTTGTTTGCAATTGCACCCTCCTCTTTGTCATTACTTAACCTAATTGCAATAAGGATTAAGTAATTTCTGACATGGGAAATGAATCGGATAAAGAAGATAATAGACACGTGCTTGCGGCCAGTAGGACAAGGCTATCATCAGCTACTGATTGAAAAGGAAAATTACTGATAATAATCTTAGAAATCTTTTATTATTATGTACTTCTGCATTTTTAAAGGGGAAAGTGTATAAATATTTGCGTTTAGGATGTAGTAGCATCTAAAAGGATACAATTTTCTAAAGTTGGACATAAAATAATATTTTGAAAGTATAAGGTTAGAAATTTCGATTCCAGCTTGAACAGTGTTTCTATCTTTCTGTTTTCTCATTTCCACGTAAAGTTGTTCATTCATTTCGACAAGACCGTAACTTTCGGACAAAGTAAATCTAGAGTTCCTTTACGAACTGGAAACCTAAACAAAACGGCAAAAGTAGGTATTGAAAAAGTATCTTAATGATAATATACCATGTAACCTAGTAAGTATGCACAAAAATAAAACAACAAAACAATTAAAAGAAAAATAAAGTTTTGATACAATCACCACAAATCAATTACAGGAATCCTGACTTCTTTGGTAAAATAAAATTTACTTAATATCGCTGTTAAAGTGTATAATAATGAATACTCAGGTATTTTCAAGTAAAATCTCGATTAGAAGCAATATTTTATGTATATGCAGTAAAATTATACTTGATACCTAAAATTGTCTCCTGAAAGCTAACATTAAACTGCAAGGAGGGCGCTAATACACGCTTATGGAGGAAATTGCGTAGGCGGAACATCCTTCCCTGCTAGGGGCGAATAAACCCTTAGCAACCAATAAAAGAGTAGAACATAGTTTTGAATTACATTCGGAATCGTTCCTTTCCTTTGTGTATGAAAATCTAAAAATGTTGTAAACTTTAAACAAACAGTGCTTGTTTGTTTTTTTTTGTTTTTTTAAACTTCATATTTATAAGCGATGGGAAAATATTTAATAAAACTTCGACGTCATCCGAAAGGAAAAGTAACAAAAAAAGAGGTAAAAAGAACTTTTTGGTGAAATACCTCCGCTTGTATAGAATTACCTCCGGTTTTGTCGTTGCTAACAGGATATCAATTTTCAGTGTGAACAAGCTGATGGATCTATATTTATGTGGGGAATGGATATTTTGTTATTAGATATGATAAAGCTTAAACAAAGTTTTAAAAATGTAACTTTAAATAATTGCTAAGTATATACGGGCATAGTACAGAAATGAAAATAAAACTTTCCACTGTGTACAGATAGATGATTTCTAAATGTTTCTTAAATTTTTACGTATACGTAAATGTGTAATTCATTTTTAAAATAGTCGAAAACAGAAAACTATTTCAATATCCAACTTTCCTAAGCAATATTTTTGTAAACAATTATTGACTAAACTTGAAACTTATAGAATGCCGAAGGCACAATTTTTTAAAAGCGTCAGACATTTATTAAATCTTTTCTCCAGTCATTTCAATTAAATCTGATTAGTTTGAACTGATTCGACCGTTTAGGGTTAGTTCTACAATTGCAGTTTAAACTTAAGTTCATTTTAAACTTAAGTTTAATTTATTGACAACAATTGTTTCAACAATTGATATTGTACAACTGGCCCTAAAAGGGATATATTTCCAATTTCATTGATTGATCAGTTTGATCCAATAGTCCGTTATACTTATCTACTCAGGTTCTTTTGTTAAGTTTATTGCAACATACGAAACTGAATCATTTAACTATTCTCTAATCTTATCCCCGTTTATCAGTTTGACAAATTGAAGAAAATCTCCTAAGTTCATCAATCGTACTAATTTAAATTAAAACAGATAATACGCATCTGGAAAATCGTATCAAATCAAATCGATCAGTCAAAGCTAAACGCAAAACTAAAATGCTCTGCCATGATCTATGATTCTTGATCTTAGTACTGCGGATTCACGTGTGCATAAATCTGAGAAGACGCTTGCCCATTCTTTCACATATCCTTTCGGAACAGCCAGACCAGACAACGCGTGCCTTCCTCTTCTCATCATTATATCCAACCGCTGTTGCTTAGCGTTCTTCTTCCAAAACCAAAATTTCTATTTTAATGGCCAAAGAGGCATACAACCTACGTCAGCCTTTGCTGACTCGCAGCAGGGCAAAGCTGCATTTAGATGAGCAGGCGGCCGTCCACGTTTGCCTAAGCAGGCAAAGCTGTGTATTCACTCGCCCGGTTTAAGTTTCTTTCCGTCCATTAGTTGAGATTAGATTTCTCAATAATAATGTCGTTAGATAACCAGGAATTAGTTAATACTGTTAGGTATTGCAGCTTGTGTTGCGGTTATTAGAAAATCAAAAATTGTGAACGTCAACCAACAATGGGCAAAAAATTTATTGTCTAATAATTTAGTCTCTATCACGTCATCTGCGCTATTGTTCTAGGGCGCAAAAGCAACCACCTGGAGTGCGTCCACTCCTATTACTTGTAACAGAGGAAATACGGCGTCTATAGGGTAAGGAGACTTATTGGGTTAACTCAAGTACAGATGTTCTAGAACTTGTGTTCTACTTGGAATAGAATGTAATTGCGTAGTAGGACGTTTCATCGCCGCCGCATCTATTTTTTAATTTTTGAAAGTAGCAAAATTGTTTTAATTAATGAAACACTGTAGCTTAAGCTAGGTTACACTAGGTTACATAGGTTAGGTTATGTTGTAATTAGGCAGGCAATTGATTAACTGTAATTACATCCATCACCGCTTATTAACTCTATGATTTATTATTAGTTTAAAATTTGATACATTAAAATAAGCGTAGAATTGGCTCATCTAAACATTGGAATACTAATTTAATCTCTTTTTAATTAACTTGAGCAGAGAAGTGAAACGACCCGCGATAGACTGTGCTGACAATGAAATGGCAGAGATAAATCGGCGGCGATGAATTGTTCTAGATTGAAAAGAGGTTAAAACTTGTTGAGTTATCTGAAGCACTGTAATTCGAATTGTTGACTGGAGTGTGATCGAAATGTAAATTTATGATATTTTATAGTTATGAACAAGGAGGGTGACAAAAAAAGTGTTTGGTTCTGCTCAACTGCTTGCTTCATGAAGCCTTTACACAAGAATTCCAGTCTGGAGTTTACTGTACGTATGCTGGCCTACTAGCAAACCTCTCCGGCGGGGTGGGAGCATTTCATTTGAAGCAACCTCTGACGCATTGCCTTCTTTTTCCTACATTGTATTTCCATAAGTCTGAGTGGCTGCCCGAGACAGATAAATCAATAGTTTATAATGGGCAAATGGCATAATTGAAACTGCTGAGAGAAGTGAGTGGATACCACCCCCCAAAACAAATAAGAAAGAGCTTTGCTGCTGGACGAGCTTGCAGTATGGTTTGGTATCTTGTATCTAAGACAGAGCCTTCAGAAATGTTGATGGGATATTTTCCCAGAAGGGTTTTCTTTCATGGTCTTGTTGAAGTGTTTGAAAATAATCACCTTGGTCTTGTCAAGGTTGGTCTTAATCCTTCATTACTGGAATCAATTCAAATAAGTTTTACCTCTACAAACTTTCAGACAGTTACAGTAGCTGTAGCTCATTTTTTAAAAATATATTATAATATATTCAAAGACAATCATTAAGTCAAGTTAGGCATTGTAATTTAATTTAAGACTTACCCGTCCCTATAATAAAGAAAACAAAAACAAATTTCTTTTGTATCTTTTTCTAAAAATGTAGAATAAATTGCTGATTTACCTTTTTAAAGTTTAACTCGAGTTGAAGACGAAATTGAATTTCAGAACTAACTGTAAGTCATCCTGCACATATCCTTTAAAAGTTTCAGTATGAATTTTTGGATTTAAGGTGATCTCTGGTCTTTATTCTTGAGAATTAGTGCTTTGTTTCTGCGTTCTCTTTGCTTTTACTCTAATTGCAAGAACTACCGAAAAAAATAATAAAAAAACTGCATTTTAATTTGATTTTTGTTAATGTCTTACAAAAAAGAAAGCACAAGAAGTGCAGATAATAGAGACAGACACATTATATACTAATGTGCTTTATATAGTCATAATAACTAACTTGATTTTATTTATTTTATAGTATATTTAACTTTCAGGTGTTGGTTTCAACATATTCGGCAATCAAATAGTTTAGTGTTATTGAACTTTCAATTTAAGAATTTAGTGGAAATTCCAAGGGTTTGGCGAGTTATATATTAATCTAATAATAGTTCAGCATTGTAGTTTTTGTCTTTGTTTGGCTAATTCTGATTTTCTTCCAGAGCGATACCATATCACTGATGAGATGATGGCAAACATGCCAATGTGGCAATTATTGCCAAAAATATATTTAGTTTACTTGTTCGAAATCTCAAAGATGCATCTAATAGATGGTTTCAAAATGCTTTGTCTAGGGACAAATCTACCGCTAATGTAAGTATTGCTAAAAGATGGAAGACAATTTAGCCTAACTCACTTATTACAAACTGTAAATAAAGAATTTTTAAGTTAACCTCAATTTTTGGATTTTTCAAAATGTAATGATGAAACAAAAGAGTGGTATAGTAAAATTAGACCAAAAAGCACCCAAATCCGGGAATATAAAAAAAAGATTTGAGTGTTCTAAATTGTTCATTACTTTTTGCTCTAAATGTGGTAAAATGTCTACGCAGCCAGAGCGTCGGGTTTGGGGAAGGGGAGGGGGGAAGTGGTCCGGAAAGTGTGTTTTTTCAGTTTTTTTGCAAATATCTCGGAAACTATTCAATTTAGAGCTTACCTTACTCTATAAACAATTAAAGAAGGTAGAATTTTCTATAAAAAAGGTCCTATGCATTCTTTTGCTACACTCAATAATTTAGAAGATATAGACGTTCCGACTGGTTTGCAAACAATACTCTGACCATAAGTCCAGTTCGATACCTACAGAGAACAACTAACTACTAAAGATGAGGAACATTGCGAAGGTTTCGCTTAGCTGTCAATGTGAATGTAAAAGTAGAAGACCACATTCAAATCCCTTTGGGCAGAGTAAGTTCCTTGCAAACCTAAAAAATAAGGAACAGCTAATATCTCTCCTGGCAGTTCACTTGGAAGAAAGAGGATGCACGGTGCATCAAGACCCCGGGGATGCAGATACTCTAATTGTTCAAACAGCAATTACGGAAGCTCAAAAAGGATTGGAGGTGAGAGTAGTTGATGATGACACTGACCTATTGGTCATGTTAATTACTCTTGCCTCTCCCAACTGCAGCTGAAGATGATTGTGCCTGGCAAAGGCAACCAGTCAAATAAAACTCACAATATTTAGGCAATGCAGAATAAAAAAAGGGGACATGAAATCTGTTTCAATGTGTATTTATGCCTTTACAGGCTAAGATCTGTGTCCTCAATACATATAGGGAAAACATCCCTATTTAAAAAAGTTTAAGGTGCTAGGGAACTAAAAAAAATTACTAATTCTCAACAACCCTAATGCGCACATACTGATTCAAAAAAACGCAAAACTTGGATGTCACCACATGTACTTAATGACTGTTTCAAATCAACCGGTGCAAGGAGAGTTCAAGTGACAACTTTCTGCAATTCGCGACGGAAGAATAAACTTTATTCCTCTATATTTCCTGAACTATTGAATGTAGCAAAAAAAATGCATATGATCTTCTTTGTGAAGAATTTTATGTTGTTTAATTGTTTATAGAATAAGGGAAGCTCTAGATTAAATAGTTTCCGAGATATTTGCAGAAAAACTGAGAAAACACAATTTTCAGACCCCTTCCCCCCTTCCTCAAGCGCGACGCTCTAGCTGAGGAGACTTTTTACCACATTTAGAGCAAAGAGTAATGAACAATTTAGGACACTCAAACCTAGCTAATTTTACTGTACTAAAAGGACCGAAAGCAAGAAAATCTAGAAAAAAGTTCTTTGATGGAAATGCAATGATTAGTAAACTTAAAATAAGAACTGATTAGTGATTAGGCTTTTTGTGATTGGTTTTTACCAGTTTTTAAGTCTGAATATAACGATTCATTTCAAATACACGATGTACTTTGGATTCAAAAGAGGCCTTCCTTCTGAAAGTAAACAGAATAAATCTGGACGTTAAAATTTAACTACTTCAATCGGATTGTACTGGGCCTTACTAACAACGTTTGGCTTTTTATTAAAATTACTTCTAGGTATATTGCATTGTATATTTTCAACGAGACATAATTTCTTGATTTTTTTGAGTGAATTAAAAAAACCTGATTAACTAACACTTTTAAAGAGTAATATGCATTTTGCACCAATAAAATAGATCAAATTTCAGTACTTCCCGTGGTTGATCGTCATCGATACTTATTAAGAACACCCTCTCCCTTACAGATCCACCCGCTAACCACCTGACTAAATAAGTTAATACCGTCTAATGAGTAATGAACCGCAAATCCCTCCCAGATCGTGATCCATTCTTGTGAAAATAATAATGATGACGCAACGAACTGTTAAGAGTTTATAACAATTTTTCCTAAACAAGATTTAAAAACAAAATCAAAATTTACTAGTTTCAAATTTTACAGTAATAAAAGAAATATAAATATCAAAAAGGAAACCAAATGAACAGCATATCAAATAATTTCTTTTATTTTATGTTCGTTTATATCTTTGATAAATTTACAAATCCTTGTTAGTTGTAAAATGTTGATATAACTGTCAGATTTTCTTTAATGAAAACGTTTAAGCAGTATTATGTATATAAGTTACATATGGGGTAGGGGGTAAAGAGATACGATGGGATAACGGGGTGGGTTGGGGGGTGATCGGTCACTCATCATTCTAGTGTTTTAACAGTTTGAATAACCACCCGCGAACACCTACTACTCATGTATGCAATTTGATCGAAGAAATATACATCGCGACTTTGTTTTGCTGCTTTGCATTAATATTTCTGTTATTGTTTCTCGGTTTTTAAGTAAATAATGTGTTTAATTAAAATGGTGTTTTACATTAGTGAAACTTAAATATTTGAGTGAAAAACAAATGATAGTTTTGTAAAAGCACGTAAGTGGGATTTGATTCTGTTTATTTACTGTTTAGGTAATTGTAAAAATGGCTTCATTCAATCTTTCTTACGTAAAAGGTAAATATTAATTGCAATACACAGTAGCTAATTTAGAATTTATCTATGAGATTAAGATGATTGAAAGCTGGAACTACGAAACAAATATTGTCTGTTTTTCTACAGAAATAGTTATCGCAGAAATTTGTTATTGGATTAAAATTAACTATTTGATCATTTTAGGAATTAATCATTTATCACAATTTCTTTACTTAAAAAAAAATAAAAAACAAAAATGGTATCAAAAAACTCATCCGTCGTTTAACTTCAGTCGAGACATCTATTCTTAATAAATTTAAAAGATGCGTTTTGCAACTTCAAGTCAGAAATCCTGCCTTTGAATTTGCTTCGCTGTCGCTCATGCCATACAACCTATTAGTTTAAAAAAGACACTTTACACTTGAGTTATATACAATATTTTTTGCACGACCGTATCTTAAAGAAAATAATAAAAAAGAACCATTGACGGTAGGTTAAAAAATGAAGTTGATCAAGATCATAAGTGCGTATCATGAATTCATTATAACATCGATACGACTTTATAACATCGATACTTTAAATTTATATTATAATTGTCAACTTTCGACACTGAAAACTAGTTGTAAAGTGCCAACTTTATAGGCGATCGTGGAAAAAATAATTTTTTGCAAGCTTTTAAGTGCCGAAAACTGCATTTCGTAAATCCAGATGAACACCAACGGTAAAATTTATTTGATAACCTTTTGAGAAAACCCAATGAATAATGTTAGTTTTGTAGTTTAGCGCTACATTCATTCAGTTATACAATGCTTTAATTGCTTACATTATAGTAATACCTTTCAATTTTGTAAAAATAAAAATTTTGTGATTATCGCAATATAGTATCGAAAGTACTAGTAAGAGTATTGTCATGTGATATGTCTAAAGACAGTTAGGTATTTCGTTTAAAGATGCAGAAAACTTGAAGATTTATATGTTTATCCAATGATACATCAAGAAATACAATTCTGTCTAAAGAAATAGATGGCTTTGGTGATTTAACTATTTTTATATCAGTGAGATTTCATTTCAAAAAGTCTATATTCAAGATCAAAAATAATTTCTGTTACAAAATTGAGACGGTTGGTATTCAGTTCAGTCATTGAACATTAAAACTGTAAATACCTTAATGCTTGACTGGAGTAGAATATTTTCACAATTTTCTGGTAGCACAATTTTTGGTGACGCCGTTAATGCATTTCATTTCGTATGAGACTCTTTCCAAGAAAATATACACGGTAATAAATTAGTTGATGTCTTGAAAAACATAGAACTAATGCTTTTTGTTTCTGAAAATCTTGTTCTTCATATGACATGGAATGTTTTAACGTCTAATGTCTAACCATTTTACGGTACCGTATCAAGCACATTTATCCTACTACTTTTAAACCAAATGCAATAAAGTAACCAATAAAGATCGTAACTCAGTAACATTACATCGAGCCACATCTCTAATGTCTTGTGTCACCAAGAGACTTATTGCTTAGTCAAAATGATACCGGGATATCATTTAGAAAAAAACTTTTTTCACTTAAAAAGAAAACAGTAGAGCGACGGACATAAACAAGACATGTTGGATGTAACAGAGATACAGAATGATTCATTCGTGAATCATGTAGTAGAATGTTTTGTAAATGCGATGTCGTCAGTCTCAATACCTTGATGTCAGAGATCATTCCAATACCTTACATGAATCAAGAATATTGTCAGGGTATTCCACAAGGTTCCATCGCAAGTCAAACATTATTTAATATTATACATTAGGCATGTACAGCATACAGCATTTGAAGAAATGACACATGCAATCTATTTAATATTCTGATAATATTTGTGTACAGTTGAACTTTGATAACTTGTACCCCGATAACGCGAAATATTCAAAAACTCGAACTTATTGCTAATGACCGATGTATACATATATTTACTATGTAAAAATACCTCAATTGTTAAAGTTCTAATTGCTAAAGTGTTTTTTTCTTTCCTTTGGAGTTCGAGTTATCAAAACTAGACTGTATTTATGCTTCAAAAAATCTACAGTACCTTAATAAACTGGGAAATGCTTTTCCAAGCCTGCTATTTGCTTTCAAAATGGTGACCATGATGGTATTTATTTTTTTTCTAACAGGTAATTCTCAGATAGTAGACGATAACAAAAGATTAATGATGTAAGTAGACCATAAAGACAAAAGAAGATTCTTAGACAATCACTGATAACAGATTACATTACCTCTAGGAAAGTACGGTTAGCCATGACACAATCTTCGTCTTTTTCTCAAGATTCCTCAAACATCTTAAGTAGCAACCACCTGTTGTGTCTAATGGCCAGGCTTTGCCCTCTACCTAATCATATACATATTGTAACTTCACACTTCACTAAATATGTAAAATGTCTCTGTTGTGTTAATTACTGTGGCTAATTAAGCTGAAATGAAATATTTGGAGTAAAGTACTTTGAAGCTAAAATGCTAAGCAACAAAAAGAGAAGCTCTTGCTTGCAACTGTTACTTGCACAAAACACGAACTGTTAACCGATTTGATGCAAGTAAAAATGATGTAACACATGGGCTGAAAAGTCCCAGGCCTAACAAATAGATCGCGCTAGTTCTATTGCATTCACCGCTTTTTCAGTTAGTACTAACCTTCAAAAGACAGCTGTTAGAATTTCATGATATTCTATTCATTATTTTGTGAGTTATTATGCTAAGAGTGACGCTACTTTTGTTATTTTCAAAACAATGGATCAAAAACCATTTCGTGTTTTAATTTTACACTGCTTCTTGATGGGAAAAAATACCGTTCAAGCGAAGCAATGGCTTGAAAAGTGTTATGGGGACTCCGCTCCATCAGAAACAACAATAAAACGTTGGTTTGCTGACTTCAAACGTGGTCGTAGAGACACCGATGATGCAGAACGCAGTGGACGTCCAAATGAGGCGGTAACATCAGAAAACATCAAAAAAATCCACAAAATCGTTTTGAATGATCGAAAAGTGAAGTTGCGTGAGTTAGCTGACATTGTGAAGATATCAAAAGAACGTGTTGGCTTTATATTGCATGAGAATTTGACTATTAGAAAGCTCTGCTCAAAGTGGGTGCCGCGTTTGCTCACTGTTCACCAAAAACAAGAACGGGTTGATGTTTCTGAGCAGTGTTTGGCCATGTTTAAACGTAACAAACCGGAATTTTTGCGTCGATATGTGACAATGGATGAAACATGGATCCATCACTTCACTCTGGAATCAAAACGATTGTCATCTGAGTGGACAGCAACTGGTGAACCTCGTCCAAAGCGACCGAAAGCACAACAATCGGCTGGAAAGGTTATGGCCTCGGTATTTTAGGATGTGCGTGGTGTAATATTCATAGACTATCTTGAGAAGGGAAATACCATCAACAGTGAATATTATATAGCGTTATTGGAGCGTTTAAAGGCCGAAATTGCAAAGAAACGACCGCATATGGCAAAGAAAAAAATTTTGTTTCATTAAGACAACGCACCGTGTCACAAGTCAATCAAAACAATGGCAAAACTACATGAATTGAACTTCGAATTGCTCCCACATCCACCGTATTCGCCAGATTTGGCTCCCAGCGACTACTGGCTGTTCGCAGACCTAAAAAAATGCTTGCCGGTAAGAAATTTCGCTCGAATGAAGAGGTTATCGCTGAAACTGAGTCCTATTTTGAGGTAAAAGATAAATCGTTCTACAAAAGTGGTATTGAAATGTTAGAGCGGCGCTGGAATGATTGCGTTGTTCTTGATGGAAATTACGTTGATGCATAAAGCTAATTTTGAACAAAAAAAAACGTGTTTTCTTTGTTAGGCCTGGGACTTTTCAGCCCATGTGTTATAGTCCTGATTTGGAATTACGATTTCTGTACTTACGCATATTAGTATTGTATTTTGTGATAAATCGTTATGCTAAGTAGAAGAACACTGTGCATCAGGTTATTTTGATTTATCCTAGTAACTGGGTATACCAAGTAGAAAATACTAAAAATAGTCTACATAAGAGTTTACCAAAACTCTACCGATCAACTTTGGGTATTATCTTAGACAAAAGGGTCTATTTTTTTACTTCTTATCTAAACCCAGCAGTCCGCATTACAAATTTGTGGACGAAATGGCCTTAAAGGTAACTTTTTACAGTTCTATCGACTGGTTTAGGATTCTGTCATCTAAACCACAACAATACTGATCCCAAAGGTAGATAATTAAGTCAAATTCCTAGAATACATTATACACTATTTTGTCACCCGGACACCACGAAAATAAAAACATTTTAAAAGGTCGAAATGAGGTGGGGCATTGAGACTAGACTTGATACACTCTTACACCCGAACTCTCCTACATACATACAAGATCTTTGCCCTTCTTGCAGAGAGGGATTATAGATCCACTGTTTTCCTTTATGATGTCATCCACCGACACCGATACTGACCTTATCGTTTCCACCCAGGGAAGAAAGCATGTAATTTCTTTTATTTGTTCAAGGAATTCTTAAGAAGTCCGTACTTTAGCAGCGCGGAACGTTTACAAAATCTTCATAGTCTCACCTCCAATATTTATGACCACAGCCAAGAGCAAACTAAAGCACTTTGGGATTTCTACTACCGTTCTCAAATCTAAAACCAACAACCCACAGAACTAAATTCGTACGCCGTAAGGCATCAACAACCGGAGTCTAAGAATAACATTAAGCATCATTATATTTCATTGCCAACAGTAACAGTTCAGCATCAGTGATAAGGGACAATAGAGCAAGTTGCCATGCTAACTTAGAAGATTAAAAAGTTTTTAACGCAAGCAGAGCACTCTGACTGTATTAATCGGTATTAGGACTTTTTTTGATCGGGTACGGAGGGAGAAACTACTTAGTAAACTATAACCCTTCGGCCAGAGCTATTTTCTATTTTTTCTCACAGAGGTATATACAGGTTAAGTATGGAGGAGCTCTCTCTCTGTACAGGCAGATTAGGCAAGGACTTCCTCAAGGATGTGTCATCAATCCTGTTCTCTTTAATTTAATGATCAACGATGTTATTGCTGCAGTCCAGAGTATCCCTGGTACCCAAGCTCTACTTTATGCAGACTATCTGCCTACAGTGCATCCTCAGTCAGGGGAAACGAGGAAGCTGATAGACTGAGAAGCAGCAACCCCAGGTACCCTTGGAAGTCAGCACAGCAAAAAGACTGCTAAGAGGAGCACTAAGGAGTGAGGTGAAAGCCAGGCACGCAGTGAGTGTGGAAGGGAAACAGTGGTCTTCCCTGTTGGAGCCAGTGACCGCCTGCCTTATGACCTTCCCAGGGACTACACACATAGGCGTCGTTGACATTTCTTCATGCGTGCTGTGTGGCGGACAGTAGGATATGACTGATGTCCACCTCAACGACTGTGAAGCGCTTCCACCATTACGACAAGATCGACAATACAGTAAGACTAGTATAATTCCTTGGGCTCCTCGCCGCCAAATGATGATCTGTCAATAGGGCAACTGGTGCGGTATTGTTAAAAAAAGTAGTACTAATATGTAGTTCTGAGAAATAGAGCCTTCGCGTGTATTGTGTAAGTTGTTCACCGTACAAAAATGGCTAATCAGTACTTTGTTCTTACCGTCGCTCTATCACAACAAATCAACCATCTAAGTGCTGCCGTCAACAGTGCTGTCTGTCTAATCATTATGGGATATTTAGTACCTGTTGTTGAGATCAGCATATATTTGTGCGCTACCGGATTGTCGTTTCTCATTCACAATGTGTCAACTTTTTCAGAGGGGAATCAGATTTTGTATATGTAAAATGTAATCTATCTATATACTTAATCTACTTTGTTAGATTTTGTAATGACTGAAAAGAGTTTACACATGTTTAAACTTTTTAATTATTAACTTAGACTTTTTTTTTTTTTTTTTTTTTTATAACAGACAACGTACGATAGTGTAGCAATTTTAATGTTCAGTCGAATGCGCATGATGAATATTAAAAAAAATATTGTACAAGATGATCATCAATTGTCAGGTCTTAATCTATCTTTTCAAAACACGTACTTTTCGTTCCCGATTGGCCATCAAAGAAAGAAGTCGCCTACATAGATATCTTTTTAAATGAGGTCAGGTTGTTGATAGTTTGTCAAATTATAAAGCACAAAATATCTCAAAGCAGTGACGTAAATAATGGACGCAAAAGCCCGCAGTGCTGGGGGGGGCGGCGAAAGATTTGGGGGCCCCACAGTCGTTTACAGATATGAAATAAAAATAGCCATATAATTAAAAAAGTCTGGATAAGCTAAATTTTTACTGCCCAGTTGATTTTACTTTTCACTTTCAATTAAAGTCTCTATTATGTTGTCAGGTAGTCGATTTATTGCAATTTTCCGGAAGTTATATCTCCATTGTACAGTTCGTCGGTATTTTCGTATTTATTGCACATTGTCGGTATCTTAGAGAAAACCCCAATTCTTGTAAAAGGGCAATAATATCCGTTTCACATCTGTCCAACTTTTACTTTCCTTCTACCCTTAGAATATAAATTGCTTTATGGTGTTAATTCTAGTATATAAACAAATTTAAAGTATTTCTTGCCACAGTCATGATTCAGAACTCACTTATTTAGAACCAAGTTGTCAAAGTGTAATTATTAAATTCGGCCAAAAACTTCTAAATTTTATTTAAAAAAGAATAAGTTAGACGTAAAGAAAGTTATTGAGAATTTTGCCAACAGGAAAGCTAGACAAGTGTCTATATAACAATGTATTTAGTACATTTAATCTTGTAACACATGTAAACTAAGAGACAAAATAAATCAGATTTTATGTTCTATGTTCTCGAGGAAAACAGGCCATTGTACAGTTAATTTTAAGTGAATAAAATGATCATCTTTCTCACAAGTAACCAAATATTACTAATGAGCAATTATTCACTCAAAATAATTGTACAATGGGCTGTTTTTCTCACGGAAGAGTGTCTGATTTATTTTGTCCCTTAGAGTACCTAGTTTCTAATAAATAAACAAAAAAGCAAAGCCTAATGTGTAATTTGTCTGTTGCACAAGTACCTATTACCATATATTTAACCAGTGAAAATGCAAGCATAATCATGACGAAATTTAAAAAAATCGAATATTTCGAGAACTACTCGAGATATAAAAATTTAAACTTTATATGTCGAAAAATCGCCATTTTAGATCCCGATTATCTAGAAAATTATTCGAGATATCGAGATATCGATTATGTATCTGTAATCAGGAGAAAACTTTAAGTTGATTTTATATATAACATATTCTGTAAAGATACGGAAACATGTCAACAGACAGACAGACAGAATTCAGATACGAAACTTTTTAAATTTCGTCGAATATACAATGTGGTATAAAGTACTGTTTTTTTTAAATATTATGTAGTATATCATGAAATACTAAGGGCCTCAAAATTATGTTTGCGGGGGGGCCCTAAAATTATATTTACGCCACTGTCACAAAGTAGAAAGCTATTTCTGAAGTGGAAGAAAGATAGAGAGTAGGATCGTATTCGCAAAGCATCGTTATAGTTTCTAAGCATCTGTTATTGCCCTAGAAACAAGTTTCTGTCCTTTTGGTTTTTATTCAAGTTATTATTTTCGTTAAAGTGTTTTTAAAGTCATTACTAGCTAATGGGATGCTAACTTTAAAATCTAGCGATTTGATTGGAAAATTCTAAATTGACATCTGAATTCAACTACTTCTGATTGGTTAGTGACTTTCTTAACTTGATAAAACAGTTAAGAACGCTTTATGTAGTTGGAGGGTAAGAAAACACATAAGTTAAATTTCCTATGGTGAAATAAGAATCGCTTTCTACAGTAGTACACCTGTACAAAGCTTAATTTTATCTAGTTCTATGGTATGTTTGTTTTCTTTTTCTGTCCTCCAGTAATTTGCATTATTATTATTATTATATCTTTACACCAGGATACTAGGTTGTATTGACATGTTTTGCAAAAAGGTTGGCAAAACTATCCTAATAGTTCACTTCTGTCAAACCCTTCAAACTTGTGGTGTTAAGTATAAGGTATCTCCATTCTAGCTTACATGCTTATTGTATTAGTTAATCTTCTTACAGAGACAGGTTTTCAAATTATTTTTTCCGCTATATTTGTCGGACTTAACTATCTGTTTACTTTCTAGCTTTAGGTCTTTATTATTTACCAACCTCCTTCCCCTTCTTCTTGGATTGCATGTAGTACTCTCCTGGAATGCTTATCTTTTAATATCAATTTACCTTCATTTAGATATTTTCTCAATATTTTGGCAACTTCCATTTATTCTATCAGTAGATTTTTTAGAACAATTAAATATCGTGTGCTCAGAAAGTAGAGTAATCTCAGTGATCTCTGAAAACATGTACAATGAAATTGAAATTTTTATAAAATTAATGAATTCTTTTATATCAAACGATTTAAAAATCTCAATAAATTTTTTTAAAAATGTCTTCCTCTTATTTACTTTGAAAACAGTCTTTTAATCGAAACATTTTTATTCTTTATGATTATTTTCATTACACATTAAATTTTGCGTTTAGAAATCTATTAAATTAAGATATCTGCGGAAAACGTTATTTGATCATACATTTCACATATTAATTCAAGTTTATTAACAAAGTGCGATTTATGAATTGGAGTGTCATTTGTGTACTGAAAATAATTCGTAGTGGTTTTAGGGCGGATCTAGACCACGTGCTTCGCGCTCATTGTATTCACATCTGGTAATACTACACGTTTAACATTTATTTTTGTTTTAATATCTTCTTTTGGAAAAAACCTTTTAAGTTATAAACACAACCAATTTTACATATGCTCAAAGAACCACAAGAATCAAAAATATGTTTAACTTTTTATTATATAACAACACTTTTAAGGTATTCCACTTCAATAGAATTTTCTTCAAGTGTAATAATTAAGAAGCATTAAATGTAAAGAAAAGAAATTTAAAATGAGTATATTTAAAATAGCGACATCAGATGTAATAAAGAGATTACAATAATTAACGTAAAAAGTTATACCGTATGTTAAAAGCGCCAGATTCTTTGAAGACACATTATAAAAGCAAATCACCAATAATGTTTTCGCTGAAGTAAGGAAAAGTACTTTCAAAGTTTTAATTTAAATATCTGGAAAAGTTTTGTTTGGGAGCAAAACAGGAATTTGCGCGGAAGTTGCTTCCATGGTAACCAATTAACTAGAGCTACAGTAATATGGATTCACAGGGAAGCCCTGCAATATTATTTTGGTTGATGTGAGAGAATGGTACAGTCGTTTTGGTCTTAAATTCGACGCACACAAGAAGTTCTGTATAATTTTATTCTCGAAGATTCTGAAATTAACGTTGTGAGAAAGACGCAAAAAGCAAAGTGTGTTATTACTACATAAAAGGCTATGCAAACCTTTCTAAATCAGACACAGCGATTCATTTGTTACTGTAATAGATGTATTTAACGACAGTTAGTTATAAATAATTTTGGTTTTTAGTGTTTATCACTATTACTTAGGATCCTTTTGCTTGCCTGCTTTCGTTTCAAATAAACAGCAAGTTCTTTTTTCTTATAATTTTCCTGGAGTGAATTTCCTCTTAAAAGAGATTAGAATTGCAACTAAAATTACAAAATCATTTTCTTCCCTGCTAGTTTAAAAATTGTTTTCTTTGGCTCTTCTACATTAACATATTAGAAACAGCAATCTGCTTGCGCCGGATTAACTCAGTTGGCTGGCTTAGGTGGGTACAGAAACAAAGTAGAATAACCGTCAGATGTTAATTAACTGAGAGACTTTTGTTTTGGAAACAATCCCAACATATAATTATAATTTGTGATTTTGTTACTGCCAATATAGGTGGCTGACATGCAGTTTTGTTGATAATATAATAAACAAAAAAGATATGTCAATCCTGCGTGCATTTGATACAATTTAAAATATATGAAGAAAATTACAATTTAATTAATTTATCAATGTTAATCATTTGTAAATTGATGTTAAAAGTATAATACATTGTTGATTACTACGAAATACAGTTCACTTTTTAATTTCTTACATCTGTAACAAACATTTTGTATATTAGATAGTACTTCTAACAACAGAAATCTACAAACTGTACCAAGAAACGATTTATTAAGATTCAAATTGACCTGGATCTTTGCCACGACCCTAAATTAATTTTAATTTTTTCTTCTTAACTGTTTCGGTGATACTTATAATGATGCCAGAACAGCTTTAGGTCAATAAGGGTTCAATGCGTTTATTATCATCTTATCATTATCATCTTCAAAAGATAGTTAGCCGTGACTGACGGAATTACTACGTGTCAAATTTCTTTTAATAATTTCACAGTAATTTGCAACTTTTATAAGATTTGTTATGTGTTTTGAATTATTTTATATGTTCGTTTGGGTAAAGTGTTCATAGACAAGTATTATCTTTGAAAAATTTTAAGTACATGGAATTTTTTTATAATTTTTTTTATGTAACACTTTTTGTTGAATTTTGTATTGTTGTACTATTTTTTGTCAGTGTTTAATAACTTTTTAAAAAAAAGTAATCTGTTTTTTTAAATCCTTTTTTATTTATTTATTTATATTTTTGTCAGTGATTAAGACACATCAATTGCCGTGCTCAATTAATTATCCTTTCAACCACAGTTCCCTGTAAATATAAATTTATTTTAAGCACGGTGTATACGTGATGGCACCAGCTAAAGGACGACGTAAAAAGAGTGCTGTTTCGGACACTATGTACGAGGAAAGCGCACTTGATACTTCAACTTTTACTCATTGCTTTGATAAATTTAAAAAATGTCAAAACGAGATTTTTACATTTTTCAACAATGGCAACTTTACCGATATTATAAAGAAAATTGTTAGTGAAGAAACTAAATCACTAAAAGATGAGATAGTACAATTAAGAAATGAAACTGATGTGCTAACATCCAGTAATATTGATCTAATTAGACTACTCACAAATCCAAAATACATTAATAACCAAAATTGCAATAGGCCCTCATGTGATGCAAAAACATATTCAAATGTAGCAAAAAATGGTAATAATCAGAAACCATCTACCGCAGTGCAATATAATAATAACAACAAGAATCTTTCCATACAAACTTCTCAAAAAGAGGAATCCTTAATTTTAAACTCGGATTCAATCTCTAATAATAATGAAGGGATGAGACGTAACAAGAAGTTATATAATGGAAATAAACTGATAATAGGTACAGCATCAACAATGAATTTATAGCTGTTGCAAAAAGAAAGAGATATTCAAATGTTCATCTTACTAGAGTAAATCCCGCTGTAAATAAAGATAAGATTGTTAATTATATCGAATCTAAATTGCAGCAATTACTTAACAGCAATAATATGCCAAATGTAAATATTTTGCAATTAAAGTCGAAATTTCCCGATTCTTACAGTTCATTCAAAATCATAATTGATACGGATCACTTATCAAAAATTTTAGATGCTTCATTTTGGCCTGAGGGTATTGCTGTGCGTAAATTCTATGCAAATAAAAATAATAATGGTAGTAAGATTGATTCAAGTAAAAATTTTTAAGAGGTGTCTTCAAGACAAAAGCTAATTTAGTAGATATTCAGCAAACAGTTCAAGATCTAGAAGTACAACATAAAAATAGTGTTAATAACTATATTGAAAATAGAATGGAAGAATTAAAATCGTCCAATCAACATAAGGGTCTACGTATAGCACATGTAAATATACGATCATTAGTTTCAAGTTTTGATACATTTTGTGACTTTGTTAATGAAAATGAAAATAAATTTAATATAATAGCTATTTCGGAATCGTGATTATGTCCTGATTTTCCACCGAGTTCAATACATATACCAGGATATGAATTATTACGTGGCGGTAGAAATACTAGAGGTGGTGGACTGTGCTGGTACATTCGAAATAATTTAAATTTTAAGGTTATATGCATAAATTTCTCGAAATTAACATATACTGAACAACTCTGGGTATTAATAACGACAAAGAACACTAAAAGAGGTCTGGGCGCTATATACGTACCAAAAATATATAATGCCTGTTTTGCAGAAATGGAATTATCATTTTCACGTATAATAATGGAAGTCGATGGTCTTGTAGTAGTGGGAGACATAAATATTGATTTACATTGTGATTCACCATTTTCAAGAAAATTTAACAATCTGATTAACACATTTAACATGAAACAGATTGTAACTCAGCCTACCAGAATAACAAATACAAGTGCAACTTTAATAGATATACGAGGGCTGTTTGACGGAAGCGTGACTTTCCGCTAGATGGCGCTGATATCGGTAAATCGAAAACATTAGCATATACGTCAGTCTTTTAGAGGCTTAACCTCCAAATTTCATGTCAATCTGTGAAATAGTATACATTTGGCAGTCATAGAAATCAATCAAGTTTGTGCTATTTTGTAAATATGGAAAAACGTGAATTTCGTGTTTTAATTAAACATTATTTTTTACGTGGAAAAACAGTGAAAGAAACTGAGGAGAGATTACGGAAATATTACGGTGAATCTGCTCCATCGCATGGAATGGT
Source organism: Ignelater luminosus (assembly GCA_011009095.1). Lineage (NCBI taxonomy): Eukaryota > Metazoa > Arthropoda > Insecta > Coleoptera > Elateridae > Ignelater > Ignelater luminosus. Next base: position 52,098 of record VTPC01002137.1, read on the forward strand.
TTCCAAGTGGTTTAATTCATTTAAAACTGGCCGTATGAGCACTGACGATGGTGAACGCCCCGGGCCCTTACAAACGGTCACTACTAAGGAAATCGTTGACAAAATCCATAATATGGTAATGGCTGATCGACGTTTGAAAGTGCGCGAGATAGTTGATGCTGTTGGCATCTCAATCGAACGGGTGCATAATATTTTACACGAACATTTGTATATTAAAAAGGTATCGGCAAGATGGGTGCCGCGATTACTCACAGTGGACCAAATGAGAATTCGTGTTCAACCTTCAAATCAATGTTTGGTCATGTTACAACGTAATCCAGTTGAGTTTTTTCGCCGATATGTGACTGTTGACGAAACCTGGATCCACCACCATACCCCTGAGACAAAGGAACAGTGAAACAATGGATATCACCAGACGAACGTGCACCAAAGAAGACTAAAATTGGTCACTCGGCTAATAAGGTCATGGCGACTATTTTTTGGGATTCTAAAGGCATAATCCATATTGACTATTTGGAAAGGGGTAAAACAATAACTGGCCAATATTATGCTGATTTATTGACCCGTTTTGATGTTATCTTAAAGAAAAAACGCCCACATTTGGCACGTAAGAAAGTGCTCTCTCATTACGACAACGCCCCATCTCATTCATCTGCAATTGCGACCGCTAAATTGGTACAATTACGCTACGAACTGCTTCCCCATCCACCATACTCACCGGATCTGGCCCCAGGCGACTTTTTTTTATTTCCGAATTTGAAAAAATCTCTCGCGGGAAAAAAATTCGCATCAAATGAAGAGGTTATTGCTGCAACGGAGGCCTATTTTGACGAGTTGCCAAACGAACATTTCTCAGACGGCTTAAAGAAATTGGAAAGTCGTTGGACTAAGTGTGTAGCACTTGAAGGGAACTATGTTGAAAAATAATAAAAAAAATCTAGGCTAAACCTGTTCTTTATTGAAATGTCACACTTCCGTCAAACAGCCCTCGTATGTGTTAGTAACAATATTATTGTAACAAAATGTGAAAACTTGTATTTAATCAATGTGACCGATCATATGTTAACGTATTGTGAATTAGATTATACTACAACGAAAGTCTTACCTAAAAGAATTACATACCGTTGCTACAGAAATTTTGAATTAAGTGCTTTTGAAGATGATGCAGTAGCAATCAATTGGGATTGCGTGGAAAGATTTAGATAACATTGATTCCAAAGTCAATTATATTAACAATCAAATTTTAAAGTTATTTAATATCCATGCACCTATAAAATCTTCCACGTTACGTAGTAGAAAACGTCCTTACATCACGGATGCTTTAAAAGTAATAATTAATGCAAAACACGAAAGCGTATAAAAAATATACAAAAACCAAACTAGAAACTGATTTGAACAACTACAGACATTTACGAAACTACTTATCTATAGCTACAAAGAATGAAAAAATTGCTTTTATTAATGATCAGTTATGTGTTAACCGCTGTAATCCAAAGATGTTGTGGAGAAACTTTGCTTCTTGGAATGTTCACTCAAAACCTCAATCAGAAATAGCAGAGGAAATCAAGAACGCTAATTTGATTAACAATTTCTCTACAAATATTGTTCAAAATGTAGTTGTTGATAACGATACAATGAATTATTTCCTTAACAATAGATTTAAGAACAACCCTCCACTTAAATTATTTAGAGAAATAACAGCCGAAGAAGTATCCAAAATTGTAAGTAAATTAACATCTAATGCTTGTGGAATTGACAATATAAATTTAAAAATGTTAAAACTAGTATTACCATTTTGCATATATATAATTAATTTCTCGCTTAATACTGGTACCATCCCTGCAATTTGGAAGAAAGCTGTAATTAATCCATTACCAAAAGTGACTAAAGCAAGTGAATTGAAAGACCTCAGACCAATTAGTATATTACCCACGATGTCAAAAATTTTAGAAAAGGTTGTTTGTTTATTTTTAACTGTCTATATTTGCGAGAGCAAGATATTACCACCTATTCAATCTGGGTTTCGTAAAAATCACAGTACTACTACCGCAATGCTTAAAATAACTACAGATATAGCAAGAAATATAGATAAATCAGAAATCACTTACCTTGGGCTTTTAGATTACAGCAAAGCCTTTGACGTTATTAACAGAGACCTCCTTTTAGCGAAATTACATTTTTATGGAATTTTCGACGAAAATTTGTAGTGGTTTAGAAATTATTTGACAAATCGATTTCAAATGGTAAAAATTGATAATGAAATTTCTGAAGAAACTAAAATAAATTATGGTGTCCCTCAAGGAAGTGTTTTGGCACCTATTCTTTTCACAATTTTTACGGCTGATCTTCCAAATGTTTCGCAACTTCAATGGAATATTCACCAATATGCAGACGATACTCAAATATATAAATCGTGTTTACCAGAAAAAAGTAATGATTTAATTACAGAGTCAAATATCAACCTGCATAATATTCTAGAATGGTCAAAAAAGAACGGACTGCGTCTAAACTCGGAGAAAACCATCGTGATATATATTGGTACAAGAAATTTAATTTATAAAGCTAACCAAAATGCTAGAAACCAAATTATATTAAATGATTCTATTCTAAACCCTAGTGAAAGTACCCGTGATCTTGGATTAACTATAGATAACAATCTGAATTTTGAAAGGCATGTAATTAAAAAATGCAGTCAGTGTTACATGAAATTAAAGTCTTTATGGAAATTTAAAAATATTTTACCGCCAACTGTAAAATGGAATTTAGTGGACGCCCTTATCTTAAATCATCTTGATTATTGCAGTTCTGTCTATTTCAACTTTTTAACATCTGGAATGAAGAGTACCTTGCAAATTCTGCAAAATTGTTGTTTAAGGTTTGCATATAAAATTAATAAAAGAGAGCACATAACGCCACATTATAATAAAGGGTTTTCCAATAAGAGGTGTTATTTTGAATAGCCCGCTATTTCGGTAGATGTCACTTTTGAAGCTATCATTTTTTGACATTTGACAAGTAGAAACTACGCCATTAATAAATATGGAACGATACACGCTTCAACAACGCATTGAAATTATTAAAATTCACTATAAAAATGGTGAAAATTTGGCAGAGACGGTTCGTAAAACTCGAACATTTTTGGGTCACCGTGAAGCACCTTGTCGGACCGCAATACAGAAATTGGTGAAAAAATTCGAGCTCTTGGGACAAGTTAGTGATGTGAAGAATAAAACCCGTGCACGTCGCTCAAGAACAGCCGAGAATATTGCTGTTGTAGCCGAAAGTGTTAAAGAAAACCCAGGTTTGTCCATTCCTCGTCGTTCTTTGGAATTAGCCATTCCACAAACGTCATTACACCGTATTTTGCATAAAGATTTGGGTCTTAAGGCTTATAAAGTCCAGTTAACACAAGAACTCAAGCCGGCCGATCATCAACAACGTCGTGTCTTTGCTGATTGGGTCGTTGAAATGCATGAAAATGATCCAGAATTCCATCGAAAAATCATCTTGAGTGATGAGGCCCATTTCCACCTCGGTGGCTTCGTCAACAAGCAAAATTGTCGGATCTGGGGCTCAGAAAATCCAAGAGTTATTGTTGAAAAGTCTCTCTATCCTCAACGTGTGACTGTTTGGTGCGGTTTATGGTCCGGCGGAGTCATTGGACCTTACGTTTTCGAAAATGAGGCTGGAGCAACAGTTACGGTGACTGGATTGCGCTATCGAGAGATGATTAACGATTTTTTATGGCCGGAATTGGATGGTATTGATCTGGACAACGTTTACTTTCAACAAGACGGTGCTACGTGCCACACAAGCAACGAAACCATTGATCTTTTACGGAAAAAGTTTCCGGACCGTGTTATCTCTCGAAGAGGTGATCACAATTGGCCACCGAGATCTTGTGATTTAACACCTTGCGACTTCTTTCTTTGGGGCCACGTGAAAGAGAAGGTCTACGCCAACAGCCCAGCGTCGATTCAAGACCTCAAAGATGGAATTCGTGAGGCTATCGAGGACATAGGGCAGCCACTCTGCGATTTGGTTATGGAAAATTTCATGAAAAGGATATTGTCCTGTAAGCGTGGTCGTGGTGGTCATTTGCCTGATGTTATTTTCCACTATTAACGGCATACCTTCCTCTTTATAATGAAATAAACATCCGATCATTTATATTAAAAAATGGCACTTTTCTTTGAATATCAAAATAACACCTCTTATTGGAAAACCCTTTAGTTTAAATATTTTAAAACTGGAAAACAGATTTACACTTTTGTATGGAACATTCCTATTTAATGTCTTAAAATCAAAAGAACCACCTTATTTATATGAATTATTATTTAAGCGATCAGCAATACATAATTCTAATTTGCGCAACATGGATATGTATACGATTCCTAAACACAGTACTAACAAATTTAAATGTTGTTATGAATTTACAGCGCCGAAAATGGTTAATAGTTCTATAAATTTATTTAAAAATTGTACTTCGACAGCTCAGTTCAAGAGACATTTTAAAAATTATTTGTTAAATTCCCAGAAATTGTGATATTTACTTATTTGTTTGTTTGTAAAGGAGAAAGTGAAAAACAGCCTTGCTGACCTTTTTCCTATTGAACGTTAATTTCTTTCTTTGTTTTTAATTTATATGTATTATTACGTTCAATAAACATTATTATTATTATTATTATTATTATTATTATTATTAGAGCAGTGGATGATTATCAAAAACTTTTTTCATTTAAACTTCACAAGCACATTTTATCTGTTTAGGAAGGCTACCAAGAAATCTAGATTAAGACGTAACAAACTTGCCTGTTGGCTTCCTGACCTGAAGATTGCATTTTCCATCCTGAATTAGGGCAATTACGGTGACAGTTGTTCAGTTGCAAAAATTCATAAATGTCATTAAAATTTCTGTTGAAGGTTCAAACTTTCGCAGCTATAAAAAGAAGAAAACGACTAATAAACCAAAGAAAACTAACAGTAACATTGTGCCTGGCCAAATAACCAAAATTGTTTAGAATTTTATTTTTGAAAATTCCATTTCATTCCAATTGCACAATTTCAAATCATGTTAGGGGGGTATGTTTGATTTAAATTCAGCAAAGTTTTGTAGTTTTTGGGAATTTTGAACTTGTAACCAAAATCTACAACAACCTGCATATATCTATTTTAAATATCTCCCGAGAAAAAGGATTTAAGATATTCCATTTAAGTATATGAAAAATCAATGTGCAATTAAATACATTACATACTATCTAATTTAAGTAAGTCAAACTCCAACAATTAATATCCAGTAATGTTTTACAACACTGACACAGAAGAAAACTAACGAAGATACAGGACAGTTAGTAAAACTGAGGCCAATTGCTAATAGTTATTTGCATCAGTAAAAGTTCAGGAAACGAGTACTAGCCAGAAATTTTCTAGACGTATGATACACAAAACTCCTTGTACCGATGAAATCTACTTGAAAGTGACTCTTATAACCAAAATATTACATTTGAATTTTGAAATCAGCATCCCGTGTTTTCTCTTCGTCTCTGATCTAATTCTTTGTCATCATATCAACACAAATTATACCTTCTTTCTTTAACAAAATGTTGCGCAACCATCATCATGTTGATTGTCGATTTCTATTTCTCGAAGAGAAGCACTGCTTTTGGGTGCTTCTGAAAAATTCCGCTTTAACCCAATGGTTAGATGAAAAAGAAATCTGTTGATAGTGATCCAGAGGTTTGGTGAAAGTGTACGTGCGGGAACACGCAGACAATTGAATATTTTGGAGACGATGGTGGCGCTGAAGATATTAAAGTTAGAGGCTTTGGACTTAGAATTGATGAACCGATCTTGAATAAAGTAAACAAATTGATGTTGAACGCAGGTGCCAATAGCGGTTAGGGGTCGATGATGACTGTTGGCAAAGATTGACAACTTGTTGATGTTGTTCTTACTGGATATAGATTGATAATAAAAAACAGTTTTTCTCTTCTCAATCGACTTATGACGAAATGATCCTAGCCTGCGGCGAGGGCCCCAAACCTCGAGAATGCACACAAGTCTGCATAGAGTTGAAAAAGGTCTAAAGTCGGACCTTTGTCAAAATCCACCCAAAAACACAGGGGGACCAACTGGTGGTATGGCGGTTGCTTTGCAACCCTTTCTTTTTCGGTTAAATAGCTTGATGACCCAGGGTGGGGATACGGGCGGCCCGTGATCCGGGGACTCCGAAGTGCCGTACCTCAGGTTTCCTCACACTTCTAAATTTTAGACTTAGATTGTCGCGGCATTCTCAGGTCCATCGTATACCTAGGCCGTATTATGCAACTCTCATATTATGCAACCTCACTTTTCAAGATTTTAAAGTCGAAATCTTGGCTTTTCTGTGGTAGATCAAACGAACTCACAATAAAAATCAAATTAGAATATCAGAATTGATAAACGAGTTCCTCTACTATAGTGATCTACCTGAAATAAAGAGGAAAGGAGGAAAGTAAAACGGCGTCTCAAGACTTCATGCAGGCATTTTGAAGATTTTTCTGAGACACTACAAACATTTATAAAACCCTTATTTATATCCAATAATCGACTACCGTTCTAGTTTTTTGTCCTTTAAACGTTTAAACAAAATAAAAGAATTATCTGCAGAAGAATTTTTACCCAGATGCATTACTAAAACAACCTGGTGCAATTAAATGGAATGTCTAAACAATTACTGAGACATTTCCTAACAATCTTCTCTGTCAAAACACAGCATCTGGTTTTAATAAATTTAATAAAGGACATTCTCAAAGAAACGCTGGTACCAATTTTCTATGTGTTTTCTAGTCATAGTAATCCGTCTTTCTTCTAATTTCTTATCTCTATTTCTTTAAAGCTTTCTTTCCAGTAGAAAAGGTTTGGCCTTTCACCGCAAAGCGATGATGACACCTTCCTTTCGGTGTAAATGACGCTTTAAGTAAAGTCTCATCTCACTTCGCGCAAACCAAATCCTCTTGAGAGCCAAAATGAAACCTCATTAAGAGTGTTCATACTTACTACAGGTACATCGAATCCACCCGTAGCGTGTATTTGAGTTTTTAAATGACTTATTTTTTAATTACGAGTGTTCAACTTGAGTTTTGATAAAGTTTAAAATAGGCATGGGAAAAGGCGGTTATCCTGCGAATAGACAAGTGCAGGCTCAACAAACGAATCCTTAATCTTGCCCTTTTCATGAAAGTAAAAAACAACTGGCTTATAGAATCTTGATAAAGACCTTCAGGAAATCGTCTTCAACGATGACACCGTACAAGACAGAAATAAATTCAGGCAATTGGTCGACAGCATGGACACAGGAGCGGAGGAAGACCCACAGCGAGAGGATGACAAGGTTTTGGGACAGAAAAGAGGCAAAGGATTGGAGGCTAACTAAGGCAAACCAATGCAAAAAAGTATATGCAATTAACGAACAAAGGGTCTTCATTAGGTGTTGTTTATCTCTATCTTAGCATATTAAAAACCTGTCTCCTGATCAATGAACTTTAATATCAAAAACTATATAGGAAGTCTCCATTTTTGGCACAATTAAAGCTTCAGGATCGTTGAATATGGAAGACATTGTATATACAGTATAGAAAGGTCGTGAAGTTGATGGGAGGAAAGATAAACTCAAATTCGAAATTCGAATACAAAAGGAGAATTTTTGTTCGGCTGTAGATTCTAGTTTAAAGGATGCATCAAGCTATTAATTTAGATACTTTAAAATAATGCTAACAAATGCATTAACATAATGTTAAACTCACTTAATTTGAAACACACTCTTAAGGACGTAAACAGTTCGCACTGCTTCGCTTCGTATATCTGATTGAATTATTAAAATTTAACATTTTTAGACAACTGAAAAAATTGAATTGTCAGGGTTTTCTACATTCTAGTTTTGCCCCAGAAATACCGCTTCAATTTTCCAAATTTTGGCTTCAGTTAAAAACTCCGATTTTAGTTTGTTTCATTTCATATTCTACTAGTTACCTTCATGAATTATCATTTGTGCGTTTTTATTGGCGAAAGTCATCATTTAATGGCGTTAAATTTGATTAGAATTACAGAAAAAGAGGTCACAGTACCTACGGTCAATCTTCAAGCTTGAAGATTATAACATTTATGCTATGATTGTTCACCCTCATACTTATAGTTTTTTAAATTTTTAGACGTCGCGTCGCGTTGGAAGGATCGTACTTTTCTCAAATAATTTAAAAGCAATCAGATTTGCTAGTAACAGTGATAGACTAAGTCCATAATCATTAACGCAGAAAATTAGCATGGGGAGATACTAAAACAGTGGATCATTCACTTTCAGTATTTCGTAGTATCAAGACTCTTCAACACGATGGATTCTTTAGTGAAACAGTAACTTAATGTTTCTCAAGTCTTTAGTGCAACCTAAAAATGTTTAATGTTACTCACGGTCTTTCGATCAAATTTAAAAAAACAGAAAAAATATTACACCTTGCAGGCCATATAAAAATGTTTTTGAGAGAGAAATCATCTTAAAGTAAAACTTACTTACTTAAAGTTTTACGTAAAAGCAAAAAGCGTAAATTAACTATAATAGTTAAAGCAACTTTCAGAAAAATGTTGAGATTAACATTATAAATCACAAAAATAAAATTAATTTCCTACTTAGAGAAACTACCAATGTATTGTCGTAGATTGTTGATAGAGTTTTATTTAGAAGTTCAACATAATACATGAGAGACATGACATAGGAATTTAAAAATAGCAAACAAAAAAATTGTATGTTAATATTAAAATAATAATTAGAGATCTCGACATTGTTATGGAAGTCCTGTTGACTTCGTTTGTTTATCTTTAATTAATATTTTATTTTTACGAAATCTTTATTGATTTTTTGTTTCGTACATCATTTGTTAAATTACAACAAAAAACAAAACACGAAGTAAAACGATCATTCATTCCATAAAATTTTACTGAACGCGAATATTGTGAAAATCATATCAAACTCAATCTCCGTCATCCACAGGTGCGCGCAGGATTTGTACCACCTTCAAAAGCTCCCGGAAAATATGGATGCCAGTTATGTACCTAATAACCCCCAGTTTGGGTTACAGCTCGAATGCAACTGGACTGCAGGAGTCCAACCTTGTCTAAATTCATGTCAGGACGAACTTTCGTCCTGCTGGCCTGAAGATATGGGCTCTTTTACGTTACCACTCGATTTAGAACCGTTACCGACGTTATTTCCGTTTTCACCTTGTTCTAGTGCAAACGGTTCGTTTAAGTGAGTTCATTTGTTTATTAATTTTCCGTGAGAAAACAAACAAAGATGTGTGACATTTTTGTGTTTTTTTTATTTCAGAACAGAAGATTCAACAAATAATAATTCTTTGCCTTTTATAAAAGAGAATAAAGCACCGACGTCTGATATGGCTGATGTTTTATTATCTTTAAAACACGCTGTTGTTCATCCAGGACAGAATGAAAGATATGATAATCAACAACAAATTTATCATCCACAAGTATTACTTTCCCCTGGAGGATATTCAGGAACGTTATGTGAACAAAGTTTTCCTCAACAACCCCCAATGTTTCCTAGCATGTCTGTTAATGTATCTATGAATATGACAATGCATGGATATCATGCGAATCATAATTATCCTTCTGCAGAAGTTACTTGTCCGCAGGTAATTACTTATTATTATTATTATTATTATTACTGCTGTTATTGTACAAAACAAAAATTGCTTTTAGGTGCAATGGAATTCAACACCTCAAATGCCAGTCCCTGGTGGTTATTCAACTCAAGGCTTATTAAGTCCAAGTTATGCTGGTGCTACATATTCATTTACAGCTGATTTCCGACCACCTCAAGATGGTTCTGTTATTTCAGCTTCATATAAACCTGTATCCGTTTCTTTTACATCACCTAGAAGAAAACATTATCAAAGTAGTTTAGATGATGATTGCCAAAAACCAAATGTCTGCAGGATATGCGGTAAGTTGGATTTTATACAATCTTGTGTTTTTATTAAAACAACATTACTATTCCCTATCAGGTAAAAGTTATGCACGTCCAAGCACTTTAAAAACACACCTAAGAACCCATTCCGGTGAAAAACCATACCGTTGTGTCGACTGTAACAAATCATTTTCACAAGCTGCAAATTTAACGGCACATGTGAGAACTCACAGTGGTGAGAAACCATTCAGGTGTCCTGTATGTGATCGACGTTTCTCACAATCATCATCAGTCACCACGCACATGCGTACGCATTCAGGAGAACGCCCATATAGGTGTAGATTATGTAAAAAGGCATTTTCAGACAGTAGTACTTTAACAAAACATTTAAGAATACATAGCGGTGAAAAACCGTACGAATGTAAATTGTGCCTGTTGAGGTTTTCACAAAGTGGGAATCTTAACAGACATATGAGGGTGCATGGAAATGGTGGAATTATGCCTACATGACTTTTATTTCATTCTTAGATTAAATTGTTAAAAGAGACGGTTATTATTGTAGTGAGATGGCCTCATTTTTAAATTCAGGAGAATTACAAACTACTTTGTCTCTCTTGTGTGCTTTTAATGACAAACTTAACAATTTATACTAGAAATCTCTCGGTTACCAACATTTTCTGAACATCAAAAATTAAGTTTAGTGAGTTATGGACATTTTTTAAATTAAGAAAACTCTGTTTTGTTAATACTAAATTATTAAGAATATTTTCGACATAGTGGAGATGATCTACATTCTACGCCAGGTACACAATTTAGATCTAATATTTCTTATAAAATTTAATAATTTTAAAAACAAGCAAATCAATTACTTCTATATCTTTTTACATAGTATGTTGTTTCTCCATATTAGAAAATAACCGACCGCTATTGTTGCATAATGAGCCAAACTTTTAATTAGTTATCATTATTTATGTTTTTTTGACAAAAGTCTGCAGTAATATTTTAGGTAGAAGAGGCTTTATCTCCTCTATACAGGGTGATTCATAATACACAGAAAACACTTGTCAGTTGGTTCTTCTCGTTAAATAACCAAAAAGGTTTCTATGAACCATGGTCCAATAATGCATGGTTTCCGAGTTATGACCACCTTTTTGCAAGTTTGTAGATTACGTCTAACGAATTAATGTCATCAACATCACGTCGGTCATTTGTTTTTGAAAAACTAACAATAAATCGACTGTTTATTTTAAAGAGAGGAGCGTTGTCAGTATATTTATGCACATTAATTTGTGAGATACAAATTACACGGTCGCAAAAAAGTGGCCATAGCTCGGAAACGGTAGACATGTAATAAAAAAAAAGCAATCGCGGCCTCTAGTACAATCACCCGCAGAGATACTTGAAACACGGAATCTACATCAAACACTGACTTTTGACTGAACAAAATATCCTTCAATGCTATAAAAAAATTTTGAATCTTTTAGATTTTATAAATGAAGTTAATGATTCTTCGCTCCGTCTTTAACCGCAGATTTTAGGAAGCCATGCATTATCGGACCATGGTTTATAGGAACTTTTGTTTCGTTATAACGAGAGGAATTAGCGAACGAGCGTTGTCGGTGTAATTATAAACCGCTTTGTAATTATTGAAATGTTGGCAAAGAGAGCTTTTATTAAGATTAAGTTTAGTTAAAATTATTGCTAGCGTTTAGTAGAAATGAACTTAAAGACAGTGTATCCACATTTCGATGCTCACTATTGTACGAGATACGAAGTCGATTAAATTAGAAAAGATTTAGCTATTTTGGAGATCGGTTTACTTATGCTCTTGTTTTTTCAAAAAAGTTCACGGCTTACTAGATTTGATAAAAACGAAATTATCTTGTTTTTTTTAAAGTGAAATATCTCAGGAACGAGCAAAGATAGAGAAGAAGAGCAAAGAGAGAATTTACTTCGAAACATAAAAAAATTATTTTCGCAATTGTCTTTTGTTTTACTTTTTCTAATGGAACGCCTACTTGATTTCCATATTACTGAACTGCACGCCTTAAATGCTTTTCAGTGATACATGGTTTGACATAGCTATTCTTTTGTTTTACCGAGTTATGAAGTGAAAATCATTTTTTGCCATAGTGTGCTATGACATCTAACACACAAAGTCGTGGAGTTTTATCAAAGAAATCCAATTGTTATGCAAAAATTGCTAAAACAAAATAAATACGCTTTTATGGGGCATTAGCTGCTTATTTGATGCTATCCGTGAATGCTTAGTAAAGTATCTTAAAAGCATTTTAGCAAATGTTACATAACAAATGTAATTTATCTGACAAAAATCAATGATTTTCATATGTTTAAAGCCATGGCACACTAAGTGGGAAATGCTTTTTATTTAAAAAAAAAAATAAGATAATTTCGTTTATAGAAAATATCTAGTAAGCCGTGAACTTTTTTGGAAAAACAAAAGCATAAGTAAACCGATCTCCAAAATAACCAAATCTTTTCTAATTTAACCGACTTCGCATCTCTTACAATTTCCGAGGTCCCAATAGTGAGCATCGAAATGTGGACACACTGTAAAATACAGTAATTTATTATTACATATACAGAGTGTTTTAAATAAAGAAGAATTGCATCGGTTTTCTAAAAACGTGAAAAGATGAAGATTTCGTTACATGGAATGAACTATTTGCATGCAATAAAAATCCGGACTTATTTTCTGGAGGGGAAATCAAGGACTTTTTGTTTTCTGATCACTTAGAACTTTATGAAATTAGAAGTCAAAGTTATTCAAACTTTTAATAATTTTATATTTCTTAGTATAAGACTTATTTACATTGTCTTTTCGTATGACTACTTTAAAAATAGAAAGTCTAAAGATAAAACGACATAACTTTAGTACGGTTACCGCCTTTATTGGAGGACAATGTTTATTTAGAAAACTCTCCCACAAATATACTCCTATACCTTAAAGATGTAAACTTTAATGGCTTTAGAAACTTCCCTAAGGTTTTGAATGTTAGGTTGTCGTCATTTAATGCTAGATTGAAAAAATAGTTATATGAGATATAATCAAAGGTCATCAGGATGCTCGTCCTGTGAGCATTGGTACTGAATAATTTCGTTCTATCTATGAATATCTTTACACGACGTTTCATGTTATTTACGTTCAGATTACAGGTTAGGTTAGTTGTTTATTCTCCAAGTAACCACGTGATGCTCGAGCTCTATTTTGCTAAGACACACGTACTATCACGGCAAAAAAAACCGGAGCTCACTTGTCTAGCGATACGTCGGTTCTAACAAAATTTCTCTCTTTTGCATCAGGCTTTAAGGTGAATTGTCAGTTCAATGAATAAAGTACTTATCTTAATCCCTTGTAGTAGCTCGTAAATACCAGCAAAAAAAAAGAAACATTTTATGAATAAAGCATTTACCTAGTCGATTTAGCTTGAAAAATGGCTTTTGTTAGATTGTAAATATTTTGGCGGTAAATGACATCATTAACTAAGCAGCATAACTATACAAAAGATTTAAGAATTATATAATCATAAACCATTTTGAATTTTTTTAATGTTAGCGAAACGTTGTTTTATAACAGCAAATATTCTACATTATGATAAACAAAATATCAGACAAACAATTACTAATTAGTATCTTGTAGCAAAAGTAGGGGTCGTTTTTATTACTATTACATTTAAAAAACCAAATATTATTAAAAAAAAGGGAGTTAATTTATTTCCGGATTACAAGATTCTTTCTAAACACTGATAATTGCAAAACTACTTTCTGTTTTCTAAGAATTAACTCTATTGATGGTTATTTATGGCTTTACTGTTAAACCGTAACTTATTCTTTGTTCAAGTAAATGCAGAACATAATACTTTTTTAAAATGAAAGACAGACTTACAAAGGGTAATTTTAAAACCTGTATGGTGCCCCGGTTTTTTATGCCGCGATAGTACATTGCTGTTCAAAAAAAATCTGAGACAGTAATAATGTAGCTGTATAAATCGAGATTTTTATTAATCTTGTTGTATTAATAAACAATAGGGGTTCGTCTTTGTGGCAATAGCAGATAATACTTTTGTTATTTAGATGACATTGATAAAAACTACTAAAATTCACACGAAAGGGTTGTCTTAAATTCTTCTGAACAGCAGTGTACATTTTGTAAAAAGATTGTTTAAGGTATTTCTTCGAATTTAATGATCATTTGTAATTAAAAACAATCAAAGCTTAAAATAATTGGATGTTAGCATATCGATACCATCAAAATTTTGTGATACATCTTAAGAAACTAAAACGGTTCCAGACACAGTCATATCTTTAGTGTATCAAAGAGGAATGCTTAATTTGACAGCAATGTTGATTTACTTTATCTTGGTTCAAACCGTTTACATTTCATCGTAGACTAGGCGGTGTAAGGATGTGTACAGATTGTGCTCCGCACAAAGGCGCCTGAGCAATAACGGCGCCAAATTAAGTTTTAAATAACAATAACAAATAAATTGTACATAATTGAGAATCCTATATAGGTACTGAACTTTGTATAACGAATTATTGTGCTGCACGCTATTCATTTCTGCCAAAGATACAGGACGTTCCGTGACATACGTTTGATACTTTACTAATGTATAGTTTAGGTCAAGACAAGTCGAAAATAATAAGTCACCATTTTGGCTGTTCTCAATACTGAAGAAATTATGAACATTCTGAGTTGTAGAATAAAAAGTGCAAAAAAGCAATTTTATTTAAAAAAATCATTAATTGCAGTAACTCACTATAATAATTGTTTAAAATGATTGCTGGTTCTAGCCGAATCTCGTGCCGAAAAGTCTACGTTGACAAGGTTTCGTCGATTTAAACCATCGTACACGTGACTTAGTATGACACGCACACCGTGTTCAATTTAAATCGACGAAACCTTGACGCACACTTTTCTAAAGATATTCGAGTCACCTGAATATCTTTTTTACGACTCCGACTCGCGCTCTGAATTTATTCCAGAATACAGAAGAATTGTTTCACTATTCATTATTCAAAAATGAAAAGAATGTGAGTACTCAGTATTTTGAATACTTTTCTATACGATTAGTTAAGCTTTGCTAATATATTGTAAGGATCACTTCCTACTCTACTTACATCAGGTGTAGATACACGAATAGTCATACCTAAGCTAACTGGAAGAAATTGCTTGTTTGACCTTTCAGCATTTTGTTTGCTTGAATTTCTAATTGAGCATGGGTTCTTTAATTAATTGCATTTTGCCATTAACACGCAAATTGCATAAAATAAAGTCATGTACCAAGAAGTTTACGTCGACTAGGTTTCGTTAATTTAAACCACCGTGATTGTTGACTTGTCAACCTAAACTATACACTGATGGAATATCAAATATGCACATCTGTATTCGCATGAATTTGAACATCCGCATCTTCATCTGTATTTAATTCTTTCAAAATTTGTATTCTCATCTTCCACTTTAATTTCTTTGACATCCGTATCCTCATCAACCACATTCGCTACAACTCTACAGCACACCATCATTTTTAGCTAATGATGTAGACAATGTGCTGGCAAATATCTGTGTAAATTGATAAGCGTTGATGTTATGTTGAGAAATATCAGTACCGTCAAAAAAATGTCGCTAAGTATCGAAGTTTTTTTATCAGTTTATAAGATTTTTCATTGTGTTTGGTAATGTCTCTTTAATAATTAACGGATGACCACTAGAGTTTACACCAAATGGATATTTTTCTAAAATTCTAATTTTAAATTTAAATGTAAGCTTACTATGTTTGCAGTACTGAAAATTAAGAATCGTAAGTGTTTATGTTTGGTTAAAACAGATCATTGAGCACACAGTTGTTGATACTAAACTTATTTGGTTTAAACAACGCTGCCGGCTTCCTTAGTTTTCTTTTTCCTTTTTTTAGATGTCTAGATTAAAATTATCTACTACAAAATTTTTTCCAAAGTGGAATGCTTTCAAGAATTTTTTGGAAATTCACTAATTTTAATAACACAGGTACAAATAATATTTAGAAAATACAAAAGTTACTGAGTTTCGATCCCAGCACAAAATGTATACTCAGTGACCTGTTGTGCAAAGCCATGAAGACTCATACTCTTGGAAGAACTTTTTTTAAGAGTGTAAGTGTCAAGATTTCAAATTCCATTATTAACTTGAGATTTGGTTTATTTTACTATATTTCCACGTGTTTCTTTTGAGACCAATTTTGCTCATAACGATTTGATCGATTTTGATAACGAAATCTCTTGAGAATTTGTTACATAAACGTTAAGTTAACAAATCTAAAAATTCTATAATCTGATTCTTTATGCTGCTGATTGATAAGTAAGAACATGTCTAATGCTTAAAATACATTACAACAAAGAACTTTTTGTTTACTTGTTTTCATGGTCTCGTCTTGGTCGGCTTTTAACTTCTTCATTTTGCTCTTTACGTGTTCACTATTGTGTCTAAGTGTCTTTTAGATACCAATGCCGCAATGGATCTCACATCTTTTTGGGAAATTGCAACATTTTTATTTTTATAACATAACTTCGCATGTTCTCTTATAGAATTAAAGCAAAATCGCTCCTTTCTCTTTAGGAGAGCTTTTTTGTTGCTAAATTGTTTTTGTAATTTTGTCACTCTAGTTACATGGATAGATGACATCACATTACTATGACTGAGCTGCGAGTTTAGAAACGGTTTGTAGCACTTCTAAGAGGGTTCTGTCGAATATCCTTGAAACAAATCGTTGATTGGTGGAGGCATATTTATTAATAATAAAGAGTGATCCATGCAAATGGTTAATCAATCATCATAAATACTTAGAGAATCTTGGAATGTTTACGCCAAAAAACACTTTAACTTACCTCATCATTCTTCAGATACTCAAAAATCAGCAGAACATAGCATAGGTCCAGGAGCAATAGTGGCACATAGTAAATTACTGAGCAGCAAATTAACCTGGAAAAAATCCTGATCCTTAAAATTTATGTCTTCGGTTGTCCATGAAAGGAAAGGAAAGATAATTTGGTATATACCATACATACGTAGAAATTTTTTCGAGGTCATAAAGTAGCGTTTGCTAAGTAATAGTGAACAAAATTTAGTTCCGATTTTCCTTAGCGGCAGTCGAGATAGTCAGGAAATGAAATTGATACCACTTGAAACTAAGTAAAGGAGTGCAACTAACAGTTCGATACAGCTACCCCTAAAATTAAACTTGTACAAAAAGAATTTAGCCTTACCAATGCATGTTATATCCATTCAGCGAATCAAAAGAAGACACCTGGGGAAGGCCTTTCCGACGCCAAACACTTAGAAGATTTTTGAAAAACTTTGAGAATCGACGAACTTGACGGTTCACTAGCAAAACGACAGCCATGACACTATAATATCGCGACTACGTTCCTGCTACTCTCCGACAACGTACCAACCGACAGTACCACAACCCAATTTCCCTAAATCACCTGGAGAACATTGACCCTGATCAAGTATGGGTGAATTCATTAAAAAAATTAACGTTTAACTACTTCTAACCTAACCAGACCCTCGCTAGGCTCTCCCGCAAGATTGGGGTGGAATTCATTAAAAGAAAAAGAGGCTGCCTATAACATCCATATGCGGTTGGTAGTGTGTGCAGCAGCTGAATTAGTTGCCAACTTCATTGTTTTTATCCTGCAACATAACCTAAGATGTGCTTAAAGATCGTGTTTTTTTTCGTCGGTTTTACCAAGATTGAATTAATCTTCTTTACCTGCGGCCACCTAAATGTGCTTTGTGAGTAATTCTCTCCCTGCTGATACTAAAAACTTGCTCTCACAACGTCGTTTTCCTAGGGGTAGCTGTATCGAACAATTGCTTTAGAATCAAGTCAAAATAGCACTAAAATAATATATTACACGATATATTTCTTTGGCGAGAGTATACTGTCAGTTGGAACAGCGTACCAACTGAGACATAATTAATACTACAACAGTCGTGATCTAAGTCTCGACATAAACCCCACGCTTACGGGTGCGGCATGTGAAAGGATTTGTTCTTAGACGATGACATCCAGGTCTTGGTATTCTTATTCTGATCTAGGAATCTCGTAGGTTTTCTAAAAATGATTTTTTCTTCTTTGCGGCAGAGGCTAAGCTTTGTTTGAAGACAGAATTTCCAGTTCTCAATCACGATCTCCATTCTGCGGGATTTGTCTGTGGTTATTCTTTTGCAGAAGCCTTACCTATAGAAAGAGATTCATCCTTAACATGCTGCGATTTGAGACATCACCTAGAAGTAACACGTTTAAAGTCATACTTCTAGCAAAATCTGTTTTTAGATCGCCAGCGTTCATAAAATTCCAGCATTTCTTAAGCTTAACTCTTACAGTAGTTTGCATAAATGACTTTCTAGTTCTTCTAGAACTATATCAACTTTGGATGTTACATATTTCTAAACTATCTTTTGCTGTAGTCTCTGAGCTGTCTTGACTTGCTATACTTCTTCTTAGGTCGCTTTCCCTATCAGAGGTAGGATATACTGCCTTCTCAGGGGGTAACATTTTTTTCTAGTAGGAAAAAGTTAGACATTGGTCTTAGAAACATCAACTCAATATATTTATTACTTTAATTGATATTCTTACGAGTCAGGTTTTAATCTATTTTTCATATGACTTTGGATGGATGGACCTTAGATAAAGTGCATAGAAATGTTCTAGGGCAAGACTGAATTTCAGACAATTTCTTAGCTTCGGTGACATGATCACAATCTTATCTTAACTAAGGTAGTAGACTTAGTGTCTAAGTCAAGAATATTCTCTTACAATTTTTTATAAAGAGGAATGTCTCTAATCATCAATTCATAATCAATCTCTGATTGATGTAGGTATCTTGAATTCATTATTTCAAAAGATAATTCTAAGCACACAGACAACTTAACAGGTTATCGTCTAATACCCACCCACTACAATCTACAGCCAGGACATCACGGCTATCTGCAACCAATTCTCTTGTTATCAGGAGAGAAAAATGGGTATGCCTCAGTCGGTTGCCTTAGGGTGAATGAGGGGTGTATTAGGCTAATAGAATGGACAACTTTATTAACCCATCAGGCCTTCTGATATAACAAAGATATATTATAACATACAAAATGTAAATAAAAATTCAAAATTTCATGAACAAAGTGATGCTGAAATATCAAAGACTGAACTAGACTTTTAAAGTATCATTAGAAAGTATACAGATAATCTCTAATCTATTTAAGCATCTATAGCAAATTTCATGAAATTCTTATAAATAAATAATTTACAATCCTATACATTAGTAAAACACTCCGCATTTGAATAATATGTGTACTTTGAGAATGAGGTCTCATGTTCGTCGTGATAAATTACTAATTACATCTCAAAAAATTCACAAATAAACTATAATAAGAGTTCTTTTAAAAAATTTGATAATGATAAAGCCTCCTTTACATAAATAATTGAAAATACTGTGAAAGAATAAGAAAGATAACGTAGTTAGTTATAACTAAGACTTGCGTTTGTTAAAACAGATTTATTTGTATCTTTTTCTTCCAATAACAGTGAAAGTAAAAAAACCTGAAATAATCTTTCACTTGAAACATGAAACTAACTTATTTTTATGTTTTATTTAAAAATGTTTAGATAATTTATTAGAAAAGTCCTCTAAATTGCATAACAAGAGAAAAAAAAAGATTGAAAAACGATACACTCCTATTTTCATTATAACCTTCAATCGAGAGGCCTACTTGATTTTTCAGATTCCACTTCGTTAGATAACAAACGTGAAATGTCATAATTGTGTCGCTTCTAGCATTTCCTCCCACAAGGTTATAAAAAGGAATTTCAGATTTTGTAATGTATTTGCACTACTGCAATACTGATTAGATACCAACTTTTTTCTAACATTATTCATCTGAAATGTTGCTATCGATTATACCTACCTGATGCAACTGATTTGCAAAGAGATATTCTTTTGTTTGTTACAAAAGAAAAAAGTGCAACGAGATAACAATATCGAACTAACTAGAAAAACAAATTAAAAATTATTTTGTAAAACCAAAGTTTTCACTAAAATTGTTATTAAAGAAAATTAAAAGTATTAAGTCTAGTCATTTTATATTATTAATTAGGTGGATCTCAATGTTAATATTATTTTTTATTATTAAATATACTGTATATACTATCAGAAATATTGTTTTATTTCTAAACCTAAGCAGTGCCACTTGAACATCTCAGAATTCCCTTTCTGCTACAATTTCCAAAACACTGTTACAATCTAAGTCGTGATGGTAAATGTACAGAAAGAGTAGCAAATGGCAACATTCAACCGTTCAATACATTAGAAACTAGAGATTAATATTAAATAAATTGTAAATTATCTGGAACCTTGCCAGAAGTTTGCATCGTACATATAGTGGTCGCGATTTCCTAATTGTTTTGAGTAGTGTATGTTTCCAAAATAAAACGTATTAGAGATCTCACACAGACTAATATTCCATGCTATACATCTGTCTGCAGGCCTTACATCCATTGCATTACGTATACAAAGCTAGCAAACTAGTGCACAGGTAGTACACCTGCTAATAGAAATGTGAAAGTGCAGGTCTGAAGTTTTGATATATTAGGCTATAGTTTTGGCTTAGAAAATTTAATTACCGTTTTTGTAAACAAAAATATTTTTACTGTAAAGTATTAAAAACACCTGGAAATGCAAAGCATAACCACAACAAACTCCTTTTTGTTACTGAATTCAGGCAACAGTTTTAAAAAATTTTCAGATTTCGGCGGCCATTGTGACCAACGAAAACATCACGTGGTCTTCAGTTTTTGATGTAGAATCCAAATCTGAAGTCAGAATTTCAAATTTTAAATAAAATGCGGACAGGCAGACAGATAAATCGACACACTTTGCAAACGGAGTTTGTTGATAAATTTTAAATTAGAACAATTCCAGAAAAAAGTCACCTTTTCTGTTTTCAGCTGTAGAGGAAAGGAAGAAAAGAGTACTATAGAAAATACTTAAAAACTAGTCGAGGAAAAAGTAAACATCACAAAAAATTCAAATTAAAACAGTTTTTGTTTTTCACGTTCGTAGAAATTTTAGACTCTTACAGAAATGAAAAACTCCTGCACAGAGTTGACTTGCTCTTACTAGTCTGTAGAGTGTAGACTTAAATTCTTATGGAATATTCCAGGTGAGCGAGCAATAAACCTTAAAAAGCCGCCGTAGGCGCGACTATTTAGCAGTCTATCTCCTTTTCAGTCATCAGGTATAAATTTAGAAGTAAAAGTAAAAACGTACAGCAATGGCTAGAAAATAAAGTGATAGAATAAACGGATGTAAAGGATCTGTGGCTGTGATGGAGTTGGTGCATGAGATCCCCAGTTTATCTATCAATCTGGGTTGATTAAAGTTTGATGACTGTACAAAACTGAGAGCGAAAAGACATCTGGTAGACATGCGCAGTAGTTTGATTGGGGAGAAAGAAGTAGCAGTAAAAGTTTAGACATTGATCATAAAAGACGTTTTTTTTTCAGAAAATGGTAATAGTGATCTCTTCTGCGGCGAACCTGGAACAGAAAAAAGAAACAACAGAAACTGGTCTTGATGTTATGTGTGTTGGCCTGTTTGTATAGAAGGGAAATCTTGGTGGTGGATTAAGGTTGCAAGATTTAACGGAGGGGGGAATTTGAGTTTGCATTTAACGCTTCTAGGCTGAATTCTAAGAGAAACACTCAATGCTATATTGAGTTGAACTTCTCGATTAAAATTGATGGCTTGATGGACATTTCGACTCCGGCCCGTGAACACACCTTCCACGAGAAGTGGAAACAATCTATTTTTCTACAGATAGACCTTCCTTTTTGTCGAAGACACTGCAGTAAGTATGGTTTGAGGGTACAGAACGGACGATTGACACAGATAGAATGGAGGCACGGCATCCCTGGTATGTGACCAATGGGGAAAGACCAAGGCAGTGCTTCAAAGATCCAGGCGAACATTCAATTTATGGAATTTACGATATGTGGTTCTGCCTGGATTTTATTGGCTTGGATTTAATGTGCCGGTAGAGTACCGGTCGTCTTTTCTCTGTGACTTCTGCAGTTTCAAACATGAAATTTTCCATTTTTGTTACAACATCACTCTTAAAAGTACTATTTATGGATCTCGCTGCCACTGAAACGTTTTTGTTTGCCATCATTATCTTGTATACAAGTCTGGTTACTCCGGTCACTTATGCCCGTATTTACAGTCAGTACTTGATTCAAACTCCAATTTCGACAAGATTATTTTAGAACATGCTTGTTGATTATTCCAGATAAACAAGTTCAGTGCAAAGCATTTTTTATTTTGCCCAAAAATGTCTCAATATGGTAACAAAATATTATGGCTGCAGAATATAAGCTGAGTTTATCACAGAGAGACAGATAAGGGGCAGATGGTAGAAAATACTCCAAAGATACTCTAAATCGAGCTGTAGATCATGTCACAATTAGCAGCAAAACTACCTTTTTACCTTGAGATATTACATGCACGCAATAAGAAGCAAAGAAATTATAGCAAGAGCTGAGAAAGGTGATAGTAGCAGATACTTTGAAACAAAATTAGCAACAACCCTCAAGACAATGCAGCAATGGAGATACGAATTGTGCCAAGAGGAGGTACTAAATCTAGGCGAGAATTATGTACAAATAAAATAAAAACCAAATTCGGAAAAACAATGGTTCTTGAACTTCTATCAGAGACACCAGTGTCTTTGAAGAAACCACAAGAAGTAGAGATCAATAGGAAAGAACAATAAAATCCCTGGGCTGTTTGCGGTTTCTTCGACGTTTTAAAAAAGACAGTAGAAATCTACACTTAACGAATAAACCGCAGCTCATCTTTAATTAAAGAGAAACGTCATTTTTTTCTGAGCTATCGAAGATTAAGATAATAGGTGAGGTGGGCTCGAAATGTACTAGAACGATATTGACATGTGGCAGGGAAAATACAACAGTTTTAGTGTGCTGTTCCGCTTCGAGGCACAAATTGCCCTTACTAATAATATTTAATGCCAAAAATATGTACTCATAATAGAATCAATGATACCTTAAGCAGTCGATCGAATATGCAATAAAGAAGCTTTCACCACACTCGACGCATTTCTTGGAGCCGCTCGATGCGGGCGCTTTTAAAAGTATGAAAAGTGAATGTCTTTGTAAATGACAAACACTGCATCCCAGAAGAAAAATAGTTTAGAGCGAACTTGTGTAGTTGTTGAAAAAAGAATTTAATGGAATGCCAGAATATTGTTACTACATTTAAAGCGACTGGCATTTACAATCCCTAAATTAATGGCCCTAATCGTTAACAAATTTCAAATATAATTTTTGTAAAATTTGACTATAATGTTTTGTTCATCCTGATGATGACAATCGATAACCCGAGGTAGCTGCAAATTTAAACTTAAACGATGAATCTATTTCTGAACCTTCTAACTAAGAATCTGTTTCAACTCTTACTGTACAAGAAAACTTATTTCAAGATATTCTGATTAGTATTTTGAAGAAGAAATATACCTACCACACAAGAAGGGTAACAAAAAAGGCGAAAGATTTGTAGTGGTGCCGAAATAATCACCAAAAAAGAGTATTCAACTAAAAAGAGAATGAAAGAGAGAGAAAGAATTGCGTAGAACCAGAAGAAAAACAAGCAAGTGCGCCAGAAAAGAAAGTTATGACAAACGATAATACATGAAGAGGTTGAAAACACTTTGGAATCTGAAGATATGATCTAAGATGATTTTGTTTTCGTACCGTATGATGCTGAGGTACGCCCAGAAAAGGTTCTATCAATAAATGACTCTTAACGCAATGACCAAAAATGGTTGTTTTGACATTACACAGATCATTCAGAAACTTGAACTACAAAATCACAGAGGTTGTTACATAGTGACCAAAGGTTGTCCCAAAACATTTGTAATGCTTTTTAGTGAATAAAAACCTATCGGCATCCAGTTGCTCAGAAATATGGAGTAACTGGATCAATGCACAGATCAAAAAAGAAATATAAGCAAAATCTACATTTATTTATTTATTTCAGCCTTACTCGCAGAATCAAGTGTAAACATGTCTATCAATACGATACCTAAAAGAAACCGATCAGAATCTAGTAACAACAGAAATATACCTCATTCACTTTAAGCTATTGTAAAGTTATGTCCCAGTACCCAACTTGACCTTAATTAGATACAAATCACAGCAATTTTAAAGTTTCTGAATAATTTATTCTGTCATTTTGCTTTTACTTTCGGGCTAATAATGACTGACTCTTTGAAACTTGTTTGAACTTAGTTGGACGATTGTGTTAAATTGGACCAGATTCTCTCCTCTCCAATTTCTTTAAAAACAAACAATTTTTGTTTCTATTTGAGATAAATTTTCAGCTGGGTGATTACTATATCCTATGTTGATCGTAGCAACCGAAGTAAAAAAATTCTAACTTTAGTTAAAATTCTAGATCACAGATATAGAACTCATTTATCTTCTACAAAATCATTTCCACGTAAACTCAGGTTTTACCTAAGAAGTGACGTATCTGTTGTCTCTCAAATACCTGATGCAATATTTGATGAAAACGCCAAGTTAAAGAATAAATAAACAGGTAAGTACACTTTGCGGTATCAACCATTCTAACAATCTTCTTTATGTTCAAGATTGTTTCCAATGTACTAAATGGCATGTTTCACATTAAAAATGATCTACATATTAGGTGTATTATTCTAAATAAAAAATTTACTATATAAACTAAACTATTAATTCCCAAGCCGGTTTGTTTATTGGAACAACCAAAAAGTCAATAAAAAGTCCCTTATAGTGAACTAATCTAACTAATTAGTATATAAATGTAAAGAAAACTTCTAATGATTTGTTCCAATATACAGGGTGTCTCTAAAATGAAAGTACGTATTTATATAACAGAACTTTTGTTTTATTTCAGAGACATCTCCTATATTACCTATCGAAAATTTGTTTAATGAAGGCAATAGAAGAGTCCTGTCGCAGAATCTTTGTGAACATCATAAATTCATAACATAAACAAATCGATAAGTCGGGCTTATCTTTTGAAGTTTCCTTGATGAGCAATGATCACAAACAATAAATTATTGCAAAAGGTAGAGCATGACCTTACAATGACATGCCTACAAAAGGAATGTAAAAACTCAATAGTTTTATTGATGTTTACTATTTCAGTAGCTATATTTTTTTATTTGAATGCTATGTTGGTATTTAAATATTGTTTTATAAACTCTGAATGCTGCTTGATTCATAACAATTTCCTTAATTCATTTTTTTTCTTCTATTAGAATTTCCGTTGTCTTAATCTAATTTTGTTCATTAAGTATCTCACCTAATAATTTATTACTACTCGAAGTTACTAAAGATTTAACGAACTTAATTAAACATGGATTTTAGTTAATAATAATAATAAGTTCAAGTATCTACCAGGTTATCTCTAAAAAATTTTTGATAACAAACCACTTGAGGTGTCGTCCATTAAAAGCGTTTGGTTAAAACGTAAAAAGCAATTGCTCGTTGCGGTTTCTCCTTACTACATTATTAAAGTTTCAAAATCAACAATAAAATGGAAAAAATGGAAACGGTTTACGATCCTATGTTAAGCGTTGAGAAAGGAGCTGTAGGAACGGAAACGACTCAAACAAAGAACCAATACATTGCTACAATATGCGGTAATTTTACAATTTATCTTACTTTTGTAAATTCTTCAATAGACTAATAGCGACTTTTGTTTTTCAGTCTCCCTGGGCGCAGTTTGTGCTGGGACTGCTTTAGCGTGGACATCACCCGTTTTACCACAACTCCAAGAACCATCAAGTGCTTTAAATGAAACCTTAAACAGCACACTCCAAGTAGAAGATACTTCTGCAAACTCTTCTTCAACTTCTGCCTTCTATTTAACGGAATCTCAAGGTTCACTAGTTGGTTCAATGTTGGCAATTGGAGCACTGTGTTCAGCCCTTCCAGCAGGTTATGTAGCAGATAAGTTTGGCAGGAAGAAAGCTAATTTATTTTTAACTCTTCCTTATATGATCAACTGGCTGTTAATTGTTTTTGCTACCAGTCCATTTATGCTCTACGTTGCTAGATTTTTCTCTGGAATCGCCACAGGTGCAATGTGTGTTACAGCTCCAATGTATATTGGTGAAATAGCAGAAGTTTCTATTCGGGGTACTTTGGGGTCTTTCTTCCAAATGTGTTTGTGTTTTGGAATTCTTCTGACATATGCTGTTGGAGCATTTATGACTTGGGTTGGACTTTCGTGGATCTTAATGATTGTTCCACTACTTTTTGCTATTTGTTTGTATTTTATGCCAGAAACACCAATTTATCTAGTTAAAACTGGACAAACTACAGCTGCCGAGGACAGTTTGAAATTTCTTAGGGGTAAAAGATACAACGTCGAACCCGAATTAAAAACGATCCAAGCGGGCTTAGCAAAGTCCGAAGAAAGTCAAGCTGGCGTGAAAGATTTAATTTCCAGTATAGGTAACAGAAAAGCTTTGATTTCAGCATTAGGTCTTATGTTATTCCAACAACTCAGTGGCATAAACGCTGTCATTTTCTACACTGTACCAATTTTTAATTCAGCAGGTACTGGCATACCATCTGATCTTGCTGCAATTATTGTATCAGTAGTGCAATTTATAATTGCTTATGTAGCAGCTATGATTATCGATAAAGCAAATCGACGTTTCTATTTAATGTTGTCATCTTCAGGTATGTGTGTATGCCTAGCTGCTTTAGGTTTGTATTTCCATTTAAAAATCAATCATATTACGTTTACGGGTATTGGAATGATTCCTTTAATTAGTTTGGTTGTATTTATTATTGCATTTTCGCTTGGTTTTGGTCCTGTCCCATGGATGATAATGGGCGAATTGTTTGCTCCTGAAATCAAAGGAGTTGCTAGTGGTTTGGCAGTTACTACAAATTGGATTTTAGTTTTTCTTGTTACATTTAGCTTCCCTATTATGAATTCAAGTCTTGGTGGTCATATTACGTTTTATTTATTTGCCATTATTATGGTAATAGGTACTTTCTTTGTCTATACTTACATCCCTGAAACAAGAGGAAAGAGTTTACAAGAAATACAAAATATCTTGAATAAATCTTAGTGAGTACTTATTTTATTGTATATTAGAATTATTGTAAATTATTTAATTGTGAGTATTTTGTAGAAAAAGCAGAATAAATACATTTATTTGTAACAGTATGTCAAACGATAATCAGTAATGATTGCTTAATTACATAAAAAATGAACTTTTTCCTGAAGATTAGAGACTGGCCCAACCTTGATAGAGATAAGATTCATTTAGCAACAATTTATTCGTCGCAGTTTCTAAAATTAGCAAACTTTTCGATAAATTACTCATACTTCAAGATTTTTACAAAACGATTAATATGGAGGGTATGCAAATACATAGTGATCCTTTGTTGTGATAATTAAAAACTCAGTAAAAGCTGTAAATACTGGTTTTGTTTCGTAAATAAACTCATAGAACAGAAAACAATTTTGTAATATACAGAGTGTCCTAATTCCGATGTATTCATGGAATATTGAGGTTATTGCTAGAGGTAGAGCAATGGGATGTTCACTGTACTTTCTTAAATATCCAAACGACATTTATTGGTAAAAACAAAATGGTTATTTCCTTTTGTTTTTCTGTTATGAGCAAAAATATGAAATTTGTAATTTTTGTGAAATTCTGTTCTTACCAGACTAATAAAACTGGTTGCATTGAATTATGTAGAGTCATTACCAGTGAATACGACGACATGCTTAAAATTTCGCTGGCGTTTATGGTTTTCGAGTTAGAAAAAACTTAAATTTCTTTAAAATAAAAAGAGTCAAAGTTGACTTAATCACCATCAGAAAGAGTATGTAATTTGATATAGTATAGACCGTAAAAACAAAAATGCACGATATGCATAAACAATGTGATAAATCGATACAATCCCGCAAGTATCGAAAACATTGAAGAGAATATTGAAAAACACTGGTCTAGGGAGTATTAATGGTCCGAGAAGTCGAGATAGAGCTTGTCATAAAAAAATGTTTAATTTGTCTGGCTTTTGTTCGTTTACTTGCCTTACAGTTTCTTCTATTTTTTTAGTTTTTATTTATAAACCGGAAGAAAGAATCTAACAAGTAAACTCTAACATTATTTTTAGACGTATTCGTATAAGAAAGCTTTATTTGTTTCCATAAACGACAATCAAACTAATACTCACAAGATCTAAATTACAAACAATTTCTATAAGACATTGATAACAGATTTCTATTTATGTGAGACATCAGTCACGTTTATCATGGAGCAGATCATCATTTCTTTATGAAATCAAAGTCAACTAACATTTGAAATGCCACTTAACGATACTTTAAAATTAATTCAAGTAATTACCTAAATAACCTTTTTTAAACTCTCGTGAATGAGTGTATCTTACTTGTATTAAATATCTTGACACCAAAAACCGTTTGAAGAAAAAAACCAACAATTCTTTAAATTTTTATTTAATTCTGAGCTGTGGTGGAGAACACACTTCAAAAAAAACATTTTTACCATTATCAACCCTCACAGCTGAAATTCTTTTTTCTGATCATTTATAGGCAAACTAGATCGTGGAGAAAGCCTGCGTGACTCAGTGTGTTAATATTGGCTGTCTAGCAAATAATAAAATATAGCGTTAGGGCTTTGGGTTTGAGTTTCAAGCCTAGAGAATTAGCGTCCAAGTTCATGTATAAGTGTCTTTGTTCTTTTGCATACTAGATGGAATGATCTATGATTGTGGTAACTAATAGCTATTTTATGTAAGGATGCAAAATTTCTCAGATGGTGGATCTCTTTCTTGAATATGACTTTATAGAACTGGCTAAATGCTAAACTATTTAGTTTCAAAGGTCGTTCCTTGAAACATTCCAATATCATTTGATTTTTTTAAACACTATAGGATCAACAACTTATACTTTCCATATCCTCCAAATAAAAAATAGACATTTAGGTTGTTCTGTGCTCAGAAAGTAACCCCAATTTGCCTATAACCGGACACCTATCGACGTTTTTTTATGAGAACATTTAAAAAATAAAATTTACAAAACTAAATCCCAAAACATAGAAAACCGGAAACAACGAATACGCCAAGAAATTTTGTTGATAAGCTCTGAGACATTAAATTCAGTCACAAAAGAGTTTTGCTATAGTTTTGGAATGTGTCGTGAAGGGCAGGGTAGTCAGTATCAACATCTGGTGCGACCATGCGACATTTAGTTTCTTACTGGATTGAAAACAAGATCATTGCAAAATCACAATGCTTTTACCTAGAATTTTATATTTGTTATTATTATTTACACTTTTCTTAACGCCTTGGGAAGACCTGGCGCCTAAGACTGCTTCTTATAAATACGTCACTGGCTATTGTGCTGAAGTTACTAGTCTATATAAATTGTCCAGAAAATGTGAGAACATCCAGGATATTGTATTTAATGTAAGAAAGTCAGTGATACCTACATTAGAATAGATTAGGAATAGGCAACTAATACATCGAGTGTAAATTCGCCCGTATAAGCGTTCTAGCGGGCACTGTTTGCTCAAAGCTTACGACTACTACCGCATGCATGCAAAGTACTGTGGGGGCAACCTTGGTTCCCGTTGCACGAGTCTTTCATGCACTGGTTCTTTTGTTATTGTAAAAATGAACATGGTTAACAAACGAAAGGTCAATATCCCAGGAGATTCTATTACTGCAAACTTCCAACATGCTAAAAATTGACACATATGACAATCGTAATTACCGTAAGTAATACATTCATACATTGATGAGCAACCAAGCAGTAATAAATTAGTACTAACTGCACTAGTTTCGACTAATTTCAGTGTAAGGTCCACAGCACTCTTCCTAGCATCTTTTCTACTAGAATCCAATAAACATTGATCATCTCTCTTATTTGTCTTTTGTTTGGTTCCTTCAAGCGCATGTGCAGGGTGTGCGCAGCACGCGAGCGGGCGGCAGCCTTAGAAGGACCAGCAAATTTCGACAAATATTCGTCAAAATAAAATTGACAAAGTAAGTATACTAGGTCATCAATAACGTACGTTCTGAAAGCTTTGAAATAATTTTCAGCTTTGGTATTCATGATGAATAACAAGCTCTGAAGCTGAAAACGAAATTACTTACTGATTTTTAATGCCAGTTAGATTTTTGAAATTGATTGCATCATTATACGTCTCATAAAAGAAAATTCACAAAAGTATCTACAATCTAATTGGGCGAATGCTCATATTTGATACTGTGCGAATATTGATGAATATATTATATCACATTGGAAAACTCGGAAATTAAGGGAAATGACTATTTCTATCCTGACAATATCGAAACTCTGCAAACCAGTAGTGTGACAACCCACATTGGTTAGCTGGGTGAAGTCTGCACTGGAAGTAAGAAGTGTTCAAGCTGCTCTAGGAGCAGCTGCTTTTTATTTAGTCTTTGGCGTTTAATAATAGATGGCTTTTGGAGGCACAGTATTAGTCATTGGTCACTTTCTCAGCGTCATCTGCGGCCGAATGTAAGTGATTTGTAGGATTATAAAAAGACAGTGTAATGAGAAACTCCTTTTAATGAATCCATCGAGGGTTGAGGTAACTCTTTCCACCAAGAAAAACAAAACGAAATGTTTAAGGGAGCTCATACTGTACATACATACTCATACGGTAGACATCTATCGTTAGCACAAGAGGTCAAGTACTTAGAGATAAACTTAGAAAGGAGATTAAGCTAGAAGTCACATGTCGATAAGGTAGTAAACAAGTTGACAGCGGTAGGTATGTTCTCGGAAATCAATCCTCAGATAGTCTACTGGATCTATATGGCAATTATTAGACCTAGAGCTGGTTGCAGAAAGTAGAATTAATCAAATGCTCAGGTTAATCCCAGCATTAACCAATCGGGTATTCTAAGATTGAAATGTAAATTTAAAATTATTCACTCTGGTTATCTAATCCTGTATTACCTTGATCACTTGATCTAATTCTGCTTTTTGCCACTGGACACTAGAGTACTACATGGTTTAGTGTTCTGGTGGCTTAGTGTAGAGAGCATTAGCATCGCCCAAAGGCCTGCTAAGCTACAACGTCTAACCTGTCTGGGAATAGCTTATGCAATGTGGCTGCACTTGAGGTTCTGTTGGGGCTACCGGACCTCCCAACTTAAATAAGGAAGGAGCAATGGCAGCCCACTTCAGAATGCTGAATACAGGGTTATGACTTGAAAAGGTATTTAACACCGGTCATGTCAAGATAGCTCAGTTAGTGAAAAAAAAGTGCTTTTGCCTACCTACAGGGAAACACAGGCGGACGATCGGTTAAGGCTGTTTAAACTTGTCAAAACCAAACTGGCTAATGGGCAAGAGCCGGAGGATCCTAAGTTTTTTAAGTGGAGTCCTCATAGGCATTGTACCTTGAAAGAAAGTACCTGTCGCTTATAGGAGTATAGAAATATGCCTTAATGTGGGAATGGCGATAAAATGTCTTCCACTTTCTGAGAGGCTGAGGTTTAAGACCTTTCAGACCGCTACCGTAACAAAAGAGTAGTTGAGCTTTCTAGCCTTTTACTGTTGTTGAGAGTGTAACTTAACAAAGGAATTTAGATGTACTCTGTTTCTATATTATAGAATTTAGAGTATGCTTTGATTTTACATCATTCTAATTTTTTTTTAAATTTAGTTTAGCATATTTGCGAGCAGAGATATAACGCTTAGCTTGAATCGCCCCTATGCTAATATTATGTACTCTTTTTTATATTACGATGGCGTTGCTCTTTTGAAAACGGAAGTACTAAAACAGCAAGTGCAAAAATCGAAAAAACAGCCTTTATCATGGCAAAAATGAATATAAAACAAGACTAAACAGACAAGAATAGGAACGTCACCTTTTGAGTCGCTACTAATGCATACCGGTATCGTAATTTCTATATAAATAAAAGGTAGCCATACCGCCTCACTTCGACTGACTACATCACTACTGATAACTCATCTTTAATGTTTGTAAAAATGATACAAATAATAAACCTTTAACCTATAAGATAACTTTAATCAGAGGTTTATTCTTGTGATTAGGGTAGAGTGGGCACAGTGGATCACTTAAGACAAAAAGGGTCCGTATCTTTTTATGTAAATCGATTACAAACTGCTTTCGTAGTATGTATCTAATCCTGTATTACCTTGATCACTTGATCTAATTCTGCTTTTTGCCACTGGACACTAGAGTACTACATGGTTTAGTGTTCTGGTGGCTTAGTGTAGAGAGCATTAGCATCGCCCAAAGGCCTGCTAAGCTACAACCTAGGTGACATCGAGTGATACAAATATTTTTGCAAAATCTAACCTGGCTGTTGTTCCATTCCAAAAAGTTTTGATCTATATAGGCAATTCAAATTAACTTTTTGAGCGCTTTAAAATCAGTTGTTTTCTTATTTTTTACACACGAGTAAGGCTCCTCATGCCTGTCATTACTTGTGTAAATTTCATTTCAAATACCTAGAAAATCGAGTATAAGGCTTAGCCTTTTCGAAATATTTATATCCAGCATCTGATACAATTTTTAATTTTTTGATGCACCTTCACAGATTTCGTGGGCCTTATTGAAACATTCTTCATCTGTCTACCCACTAAA
Source organism: Ignelater luminosus (assembly GCA_011009095.1). Classification (NCBI taxonomy): domain Eukaryota; kingdom Metazoa; phylum Arthropoda; class Insecta; order Coleoptera; family Elateridae; genus Ignelater; species Ignelater luminosus. The sequence continues at coordinate 84,809 of VTPC01002137.1, forward strand.
GCAATCACGTAATTGAAGCATATTGTAAGTTGGGTATATAGACTCTGCTCCATGCGTAGATTTGGACAAAAAAATTGGATTATGGTATCTACATTTATTCGGTTTTTTTGTAACCTTATTAATGGCACTTTTAAATTTATACATTTAATCAGTTCAGATTAAATATTTTTAGTCGTTTTAGACGCAATGAAAATCAGAAGCTTTTACAAGATCTAGCCTTTTTTGCCACTGCAACAGCACTCACTATAGTCTGAACTCTGTACGGTCTAATATATATGGTAATACTGAATAAATAGAAACGGTTGTAACAAGAATATTTATGAAGTTTTTCTTGAGACATAACCGATCTTAAAAAGTTTTTAAGTAGTTTTAATTTGGAAAACGATCTTTCACTTAAAGCACTCGTGCAGGTATAGTTAAAAATATTTGTATTGCTGTAGAAAAATTGGGATACTGAACAAGTAAATCAAATTTATTCAAATTTTGACATATTTCAAACGGAAATTATCTTTTAAATTTAAAAAGTTTCTGAGCCTGAAATCTAAGACTTTCAGCTTCTTGCAGAAACTCTGCGGAATCCAAGTCCTTGGATATTTTATGCACAAAATCTTTAATACTCTTTTCTATGTCGCTGAGGCTCATCTTTAAAAACGACGCACGTTTGAATACCAAGACCCAAAACTGCTAACTCTTTTTCGCAAATATTAGCCAAAGCATAACCGGTTTTCTCTTTTATTTCTAAAAATTCCCAAAAATCGTTTTTCCATCCTACACGCATCCTTATTCTTTTCTCCGTACCTAATAACAAATGAAAGTTGTTCTGTATAAGATACATTAGGAGTTGTATCCAAAATGAATATTTGGCACGTTTGCCCTTTGCGCCCCTAGGCGGGTGCCTACTCTGCCTACCTCTAGCTACAGCCCTGGCTACTACTATAATTTACACAACAGTTAAGAGTTTATTTTCTCTTGCCTATGGCAAGCACAAGAGTAAAGAGTAGATAATTCTGGAAACATTATGTACTATACTTAGGATTGTGAAATACAAAGGTGCATTAGTTTTCCTTGTTCCGATTTCGCTTACTGGTTTAGAACTGGAAAGAATGTATTACGTGAAGGTTTCATCGGAATTAAACATTCAACTTATGTAAGTGCGTATGTGACGTTTCGGGGACTTCTGTTATATAATTAGTACTAAAGAAAAATGAATAGATAATAATTTTGTTATTATTAGGAGTGCACTCATTTCAAATAAACATTAGCATGCAGGTACAAATCGTTCTCGTACTTAAAACACGTATTAGGTTTAATTTTTATTAATGCACCATGAATAATGTAAAAGCTAACCTTAAAGTTGTTTGACCATGTCCCGTATATAACCTTAGCCCTGGCCCATGAAAGAAAGGTTATAATTATATTCAGTTTAATAAATTATTTCCTTTTACTATTTTATCTAGTTTAGGAAAAAATAAATAAATAAATTCTGTAAAACTTAAATTAATTTAAAAGTATAATAATATCGTATACTGATTATTATAGAGGTCACATGATCAATATTAATTGCAGATAAAATAAGTATTAAACAATAAATGATGTCCTTTAAATGATAACTTTGACATTGATTGAAGTTCTATCAGAGAAAAAGTGGAATATTGAGAAAAAAGTTCTTTATCAATAAGTACCTCTGAACTAATTGCATTACAAATTAATATTGCAAAATTAACGTTTTTATTTCAGAAAAATGTCTATTTTATCAAATAAACAGTTCTAGCATTCTAATTTGTTTTCGAGAAATATAAAATGGTATTATCACATAAACTAATATATTTTGCTAATTTAAAAAGTGGGCAATTGCCTAAATAACACTCTTATGAGCTGTTATTTCCAATTGAGCTGTGTCATTTTTCTACATGCTATAATTCTAAATGATAATTTAGAAATTTTCCATTAATTTTTATATATTACACTCATTCTTTTAGAAAAGAAAAATGTTTAAATTAAGATTCATCTTACATGTTAGATTTATGTTTAATAAATTAAGATTATTCAAGGTTACAACAATGCGCTTTTTGTTAATCCTTTAAAATGTAATAAATCAGAAAACAATTTAAATAAGGATTTATTCGTTTTAGAAATTTTAAATTACGTACTATACTATGTACTATATCCATAGCAGTATAATGTATCTTTTAACTGATCATCATAAAAAATCCACTTGAGATTACTATTTACTCTATCTATATCTTATATGTGTATATTATAACATAGATAAATATTAACAGAAATAAGTGATAACATTTCTACTTTTTGATTCATCTTCATTTATGTTTAAGATAGTCTTTAGAACCTTTTTAGAGTGTGCTTTAAGTTGCACCGAATGTAGGTCAATAAATCTTGTAACTGCAACAAATAGGAAGGAAACCCTTTTTATTATTTCTCTTTATTACTTGATTACCTTTAATATAATTTTATTATTGAAAATAATTTGTTTACAATGGATAATAATCAACAACGGGAGGACGTGAAATACAAACCGGTGGCGGGAGATGAGGATTTAGCTGTCGATGAACCAAGCGTTAACACTGGTATGATCAATATCGAAATGAAAAAGATTGATAGTAACATGGAAAAAAGTGAAACGTATAACGAGAAAACAAGTAGTTCTGAAAATATCAGTGAAAGTGGAAATAGGAAGTTTCTTTATATTGCAGCATGTGCAGGTTAGTCAAATTTCATTATTCTTTTAAGTTTATTGAAAAACTAAAAACGTCTCAGATTTTATTTCATTACATATCCATCAATTAATTTAAAACATGATAAGTTGGAATATTTAAAAACTTGCTAGAATTATGAAAATAAGTTTATATTAAAAATCTCAGTTTGAAATACTACCTGTAAAATTATTATTCCAGTAATTTGATGCAAGCAATTATTATCTATTTTAACTATTATTTTTTGTTTTTTCTAGTATACGAGGCCTTGAAAAACTAAAATAGAGTATTGTATGTTTTTATGTAACTTTAGATCAAAAATGCATGATAGTTATAGTTGAGAGCTTTTGGGTATGATCTCAGTAATAGTACTGATGAAATCTTTTAGTCAGGTTCAAGTGCGTCTTTTTAGCACAAAGAGCGCTTCGTGGTGCTAATACGTATTGTAATTGATTAGGGGTAAATCAGTTTCATATAATTAAACTTTTTGTTATAAACAGTCACTATGAAGTTTATCTTCGATTTTTTCAGGGGAAAATGCACTAAGCAGTGTATCTTGTTGAAAAAGTAAATTTAGTCGGCTAAGAGTCAGAAGAAGAAACTTAGAAATATGAAAAAGTCTACGTATAATAATAAATTATAATTTTAGGATCTTTTTTAATTTTTATCCGACTTTTACCTTTTCACCATCTGCTATCACCTTAGATAAAATAGGCCGTTTTCAAAACGCATGAAAAATCTCTTAACGGTGCTTGTTTAAGGTTAATTTTTCTATAAAAATACATTATGGTTCCATTTGTTGTGTTTACTATTTAGACTCTTAATTAATCTCAAATAAAATCAAAATGGATATTTTGCTAAAATTCTAATTTTAAATTTAACTGTAGATCTACCATGATCTTAAGTAAATGATTATTTTTATAATTTAAATTTTAATATAATAAAAGTTTAATTTAAAAAAAATTAAAGGAATTAGCAAGCAAAAGTAGTTTGTATTAATTAAAATCTACTAGTTAGTGACTTTAATTTTTATGAGTAATAATTGAGCTGTAGAATCGCCAAGTGTGAAATTGAAAATACACGTCTTTGTTTAGCAGAAGCGTTTAGTTCGAGTATTGGAACATCTTGACTTTATGACAGCAAGATTGATAGTCTATACCTTCTTACGTGTGCAATAGCAAAATGCATAGTACTCATTTAATTAAAAACATCATCAATATTTTATTATAATTACAACCGGATCAATTTGTGTGCAGAGTTCCATCGATAACATTACTGGAAATCTATTGATAGATAGTCAGTCTGTGTACATAACTTCACTGATAATATTACTGGATAAAAAATCCTAATCAATGTCTGTATATGCCCCTATCAAGAAAGTTAATGAAGGGCAAGACCTGACCGGGACCTCTTGCAGGTGGCCTGTTTGAGGGCAGAGCCCAATCGATTTTCTAGCGTAACTCCGTTGAGAAGGCTAAAAGAGGGAAAAACTCAACTATGGGCTACCATAAGTGTCCTCCGTCAATGCTATTAATGAGGAAGGAAGACCAATTAATAAGAGAGAAAGAGAGAAATGATAAAGAGCAAAACAATTTCAATGCACCGCTTGAGAAAGTTAATGTAGGACAAAACCTAATCATGGGCTACCATAAATGGCCTGTTTGAAGGCAAAGCCTGATCAATATGTCCACATAGCTCCTTCAACAGTGTTAATTGAAAAGAAAAACCAATCAATGTTTGTGTACAGTTCCACTGAGGAAAACAATAAAGGGTAAAACCAGATCGCGGACTTTCGTAGATAGCCTGTTAGAAAGCGAAACCTAATTGATTTATATCCGTTAAGAAGGTTAAGTAATTAAGGACAATGTAGGTACAGAGTTCTATCAAAAAATGTTAACGGAATGCGAGATTTCATAAATATCTATGTACAGCTTCCGCGAAAACTTTAATGGAGCTCGAAGACCTGTGCGTGGATCACTGTAGATTATTGATGATTTGATGACAAAGTTTGATTAATTTTTGCATATAACGCCGTGAGAAGGTTGAAGACTGACCGTCAGCCTTCACACATAACCCGTTTGAGAGAAAAGTCTGATCAATGTCTATACATACCCTCCGCGGTGATAATAGTGGAGAAGAATCAATATTCGTGTGTAATTCTCGTCAATAAAAAGCCAAGTCCGAACATGGGCTTTTTTCTGACAGAGCTTGATCATCTTTTGCGAAGGTTAACAAAGTGCGAAGACTGACTATGAGCTACCACAAGCGGCTTGTTTGTGGGCAAAGCCTGATCAACGTTTATGCATAGCTTCCTGATAATAATGGAGAAAGGAAATCTACATGTCTATGTCAACCTTTTGCGAGAACGTCAATAAAGGGCAAACTTTACCGTAAGAACATTTAATAAAATTTTGTACATGGATGTTAGTTAGTGCCTTAGGCGTTGTAGTTGATTCATGTACGTCTCAGCGCATTGATAAGATACAGAAGATAAAGAAGCCTGGTCAATTTCTGTGTATGGCTTTACCAAGAAAATTAATGAAGGGCAAAACCTAATCGTAGGCCACCGTAAGTAGCTTCTTTAAGGACAAAGCGCATTTGATTTTTGTGCATAACTCTACTGAGAAAGCTAATGGGGGGCAAAACTTAACCATGGGCTACCACAGATGGTTCGCTTAAGAGCAAAACTTGATCAGTGTAAATGCATAGTTTTCTCAAAAAATGTTAATAGAATGAAAACCTGATTTATGTTTCTGTATAGTTCCAGTAAAAACGTTAATTGAGGACAAAGGCCTGCACAAGGATTAACACAAAACGGTTTGATTCCCAAATTAATTTCCGTGTAGAACACCTCAAAAAGGTTGACGAAGCACAGAGACCAAGCATAATCCACAATAAATGACCTATCTGAGAGCAAAGCCTAATCAGTGTTTGTAGTACATACCCCCCTCGATATATTAATGTAGAAGAAAGATCAATCAACATCTGTGTATAGCTCCCGAGAGAACTTTAATAGAAGGCAAAGCTCGACCACCGTGGCTTTTGCTTTTGGTGACAAAGCTTGATCATTTTCAGTGAATGTGGTGAAGGTAAAACACAGGTGACCCGTTTGTGGGCAAAGTCTTATATTAGATATCCATATAAACATGCTACGAATGCTACGATAAAGTTATTGAATGATAAAGTTTGACCATAAGCTTGTTTGATGACACAGTTCCGTACATAGCTACCTTGAGAAGATTTATGCAAGGTGATGCTTTATCGTAGACCGTAGACTTTTGCAATAACTTTCTCAAGAAACAGGTACACTATCAACTCTATCAATCATTCATACTAAATAAATAATTCGTTACTTATTAAAAAGAAAACAATTCAAATTAAACATTTAGGTGTGATATTTAATAGCAAACTATTATTTGATTATCATATAAATTCTATTGCTCAAAAGTCAAATAGAAACTTAAACTTCATATTATGCAATTCAAAAAAATTTAAAAGCATTAAGACATATTTTACTCTTTTTAATTTTGCAATTAGAAGTCAGTTAGAATATGCTTCAGTTATATGATGTCCTCAGTACAATATATACATAGGTAGACTTGAGAGAATGCAGAGTATATTTTATTATCACTTACACTTAAAATTTTTAAATTACAACACTAATCCAAATCAATCCACGAAAAATAATCGGTTACTACCAATACGTTTAACTATTAGAACAAATTGTTTTAGTGTCTTATTGCTCACCTCTTGCTAGAGATCAGTAAAATTATATTAGGTATTAGGTAATTTTCGTTAAATTAAAACTTTTGTTTAAATGTGAGACTCTATATAGCTTCACCAAGAAAGTCAATGGAAGGCAGAACCTAGGCCGTGTGGCACCATAGGTGGCTTCTTCGAGGGCAAAACTTAATTGATTTTCGTGCATTATTCCACCGAGAAGACTAATGGGGAGCAAACCCCAACCATGGGCTATCATAGGCAGTCCACTTAAAAGCAAAGCCTGATTACTGTAGGTGCATAGCTCTCTCGAAAAATGTTAACTAAATACCTAACCTGATCAATTTCAAAGTTTAAATTGGAGTAATGTCTGTGTATAGCTTTTGCGCAAACTTTAAAATGAAGGGCGGAGACCTACGCTTGGATACACGCAGAAAAGTTTAATTTCCAAATTAGTTTCTGTGTAGAACACCTTGTGAAGGTTGATGGAGTACAAAGACCGACTATGAATCACAATAGGACTCGCTTCAAGACAAACCTTGATCATTGTTTGTACTTAGCTTCCTTCTAGACAATATTTTTATATAGTTCCCACGTGGATGTTAATGCGGAGCAAAACCCGACCGTAGACTCGTTTGATGACAAAATAACAGGAAGGTTAATAGAGTGCAAAGAGTAACCATTGGCCATACCCGGTAGACCGACTGAGAACAAACTCGTTAATGTATGTGCATAGCTTCTTCTATGAAGGAAAACCAATAAATATCAGTGTATAACTTCAGTGAAAACATTAATCAACGGCAGAACCCGACTGTGATCTCATTCGATAACCAAGTCTAATTTGTTTTCGTGTATAACCTTGAAAAAGTTTGCGGAGCGCAAAGATCAAAGTTTGACTGCAGAGCCCGATAAATGTGTATGCCTAGAGATTTTTCAATTCATAATCGCTAAAGATGTAAGGAATGTGCGCAATGGATCAGTTTCGGACAAAGGTTATGTCAGCTAAGCATATCAGTAAGCTTATCAGTGAGCATATCAGCTCTCATATATTTTATGTTTTTTATACGTGCATAGCTATTGCGTAAATGTTAAAGAAGGGAATGCAAGACCGAAAGCGGGCTTGGTTAAAAACAAAATTCAACTAGTTTTCATATATATAACATTTGAAGAGGGTTAATGGAATTGAAAGACCGACCGTAGACCACCACAGACGTCCCATTTAAACGTAATACCGAATCAATGTGTGCACAGCTCCCTCAATGGTACTAATGAAGAAAAAAGACCAATGTTCGTGTTCTGGTATAGATTCCAGACAGTGCGGCCAATCGACTTGTCACAAAAATAGGGACCTCTATGCACATAGCGGCAATTTTATTAAAAATGCCATATTATAGCGATATTATTGCCATTACAGTAAAATTCTTCTCTCGTGTTTGCTTGGAGCTCCAAGCAAAACACCCAGTGTTGTTTTAAGACTCCAAGAAGGACTTTCATGCTGGTTTAGGGCTTCGAGTTCTTTCCTTCCCGTAGAAAGTGACATTTTGGAAGGAAAAAAACGTCGTCATATTAAAAAGTAGATACAAATGAAGTAGCAGCAAAATAGCGCTTTTCCGGGAAAAAAACCGGGTTGTGTACGCGTCCTTGGTTGTGTTAACGGAAAGGAAAAACTGATCAACGTTTCTGGAAGGCAGAACTCGACATCTTGATTAGATTTTGTGCATAATTTTATTGAGGAGGTCAATGAAAGACACAGGCCGATCAACGTTTATACAAGGTTAATAGATAATAATTCGTAAGATATGGAAAGTTCTTTCTCATAGGACCATCAACAATCTGCATGTAAATTCAAAAATACGAAGTACGATATTTAAATCCTGCAATGTTTTCTTAAAAGCAAATCTCATTCAGTGGTCACCACACCAATACCCCCTCTAGAAAGAAATAAAGCTCTTAGTCAAAATGGCTCGTACATTATAGCTCAAACGTTAAAACTAGATTGTTTGGTTAGATTTCTGATCTAAAGTTAGTTTTTGCTAATAAATTTGTTTTTGCCAAGCTTGCAGGTATAGCGTCTATAACAAATCAGGAGCAGCTCTAATTGGAAATAAATATACCTACCACAACAGAAACACAAACTTGCAGTTACTCTGCTATAAGATATACATGCATTTGTGATGTATACCGAAAATGTTTCTCTTTGCGCCTTTTAAAGATGAGGTTAAAATTAAGTCTAAAATCAAGACTGCCTCTAAAACGTTAACATTATGATGAGACCAAAACCAAAACATTAGTTTTGATCCAGTTTAGATGTTTTAGATTTTTTTCCAAAAGAAACTTGTCCAAATTTGCTTAATACTGAGAAACGACAAAAAGGTTAATTTTTGTTCTCTCACAACCTGCTTGTCAGAGTAATTAAAAAGGTCTATCTAACAGCTCTAATGACTTTAGAAATGAGAACGGCATTCTAAACAACTGCTTGTAGATTACAACATCTACTATATTGAACATTAGCTAAAATAAGTAGATTTAAATACTGGGAACATTTCCTACACCGCACTTACACTAGAATAATGTTATCATTAAGGTTATAGTAAGTTAAACGATATTATCACAAGCAGTAAATATCAAGGTTTTTATTTTTTTTTTCATGAAATCTAGCTGCATTTACGTGTGGTACGTCGTTTGGTTGGACATCCCCAATAATCCCAAAACTAAATGGAGACATTGAACCGGACAACAACCCTCTTTCGAAACCTCTGACTGCCGAACAAGAATCATGGTTAGGTTCTCTGTTACCCGTCGGAGCAGCATTAGGTCCTATAGCAGCCGGCATGTTTGTGGACAAAATTGGAAGAAAGAAGACGTTACTTGTATCTGTCGTACCATTTATTGTAGCATTTGCAATGGCAGCTTATGCCAAAGATACAAATTTATTCTTGCTTGTTAGATTTTTATGTGGTCTAGCTGTTGGTGGCGTGTTTACAGTTTTACCAATGTATATTGGTGAAATTGCCGAAGATGAAGTTCGAGGTGCTTTAGGATCGTTTATGCAACTTTTTATTACGTTTGGAATTTTATATTCTTATGCAATTGGACCTTACTTAAGTATAACTGCATTTAATATAGCTTGTATTATATGTCCAGCAATTTTCTTACCACTTTTCTTATTTTATATACCCGAAAGTCCTTATTATCTTATACTTACGGACTATGAAGGTGCAAAAGAATCCTTAGCAAAATTAAGATCAAAATCAAAAGAAGAAGTACGAAAAGAACTTTTAGAAATTAAGAACGTAGTAGATGAATCAGTGGCAAACAAAGGAAGTTTTATGGATATCTTCAAATCTAGAGGTCTTACCAAAGCTTTAATACTTTCTGTCGGTCTTGTTTCTCTACAACAATTTTCTGGTATAAATGTTATCCTTTTCTATACTCAAACTATATTTGCTGCAACTGGAAGTTCTATTCCAGCAGAAATCTCAACTATAATTATTGGAGTTGTACAAGTACTTTCAAGCTTTATAACTCCAGCTGTAGTAGATAAAATGGGCAAACGCTTCTTATTATTGTTCTCAGCAATTGGTATGGGTTTATCAGAAGCAATTCTGGGTTATTATTTCTATTTGCAAGATAAGAAGGAAAATTTAGATTCTGTATTTTGGTTGCCTATTTTATGTTTAATTGTTTATAACATAACTTACTGCATGGGTTTCGGTCCGTTACCATGGGCAGTAATGGGTGAATTGTTTCCAGGTAATATTAAATCAGCTGCATCGACAGTTACAGCGTCTGGTTGTTGGGTGTTAGCTTTTGTTATTACAAAATTCTTTTCTAACGTCACTGATATTATTGGAATATCAGGTTCGTTTTGGATATTTGCTGGATTTTGTGGTTTTGCAGCCTTCTTTGTTTATAAGTTTTTGCCCGAAACTTCAGGAAAGAGTCTGCAAGAGATTCAAGAAATTTTAAGTAAATAATTAAAAATATTTTATTGTTTTTTTTTATTATAAAGGAGTGTCATTGCGTCCAATGCCAAAAAAACTTGCAATGTGATATTTAATTAATCTTAGATGTAGATATTTTGCAATGCAAGTATAAATGCTTTTATTTGAATAAGTGAGTGCAATATGCCCGAGTTGGTTTTTCTTAATTTTGAAAAGTGAGACAGGATTTTAGTCAAATTTGTTAATTATTGTGAAAAGAGATATTTAAGTTTTTAATTTAAACCTAATATAACCTAAAACTAAAGTTCAAAGTTAACTTAACACTTTTTCAAAACCATTATAAATAAAACTAAAGATAATTTCTTAATTTATTGTATTTAAATCATTATTTATATCTTAAGATATGTACAAATTTTAATCATAGTTACTATGTAGATGTACTACTAGTAGATGATTAATTATCTAGTTACTAAAATATTTAAACAACTTGTAATAATTTTACACGTGAATGTAACTTTAATTAAATATTTATTTACAAGATTATATTTATTTATTATTATAGTACGTTATTACAGCCCCGAATCAGCAAAAATATTGGCCAAGGTGTAATGATAACACTATCACATGTATGCCTAAACTCCTAAGTACAATTTTGGAAATGACCTAGTAAAATAACTCTTGAATAGCAGTAACAGATACAAATTCTTCTGATGCTACAATCTGACTTTGGAACTAAAATCGAAATCACTTGTAATAGGGTAACCCTTGATGGGCACTAAAGCATCAGGTCATAGAAAGGAACAAAAAAGCCGACTCGCTTGCAGAAAAAAAAGTGGCAATCATTTAATAGGGTCAGAAGCTGTTTTCTGAATCTTTTACAATACAACTAAAACAGGACTAAGACGATTTCAACTGTCTATCTAACAGCCGTCCATGAGAACTACAGAATAAATTCTGGATTTCAGCAAGAAATAAACACCTCTAACACCTCCACAACATAGCAAAAGCACTTACCCATCTTGCAGGCAATGTTACATAAAGAACGAAGCATTCCAGTACATTTTGTACAAAAGGAGGCACAACAAGGGGCACTTATATAGTTCCAAATACAGAACTATCATAATAAAGAGTACTCCTAACATTTTTTGCAGTTGAAAAATCGATTTTTTAATAAATCCCGATTAAGCCATCAACTTAATTAAAACCAAACCGACCTAAAGAAAACTAAAGAGTAAGACCCAAATTTAAACCATAAACTGGCTCTAATAAGCCACTTTACATTAGGATGCCTAAAATCCGTGACTACCCAGAATGTACAACCGTCCCAGAAAGCCTGAAGTAGATTTTAAAAGTTCGAGGTAATATTAAATGTTCAGAGTACAGAAAAAGGCGATACGACTATTAGCTGGTATAGTCTAACAGCGTCTATCCACTTCTGCTAATAACGCGTCAACAAGATTGCAGTTTGTGGACACAAACAGTGTAAACTCTTGTTTTACAGATTTAAGACAATGACAGTTTCTTCTCTATTAGAGAAAATCATCAACCAATAGATGGCACTAAATTTAGTCAAAACGTAGCGGAAAAGAGGATGAACACGGCAACAACCAACGTTGCCAGAGTTAGCTAAAAATCTTCAAATCTGCAGATTTACAACATTTATTATTGTTTCTGTGTACTTTACTGGTGTGGCAACAGTGTGATCACCCTCATACCAGTTGTAAATTTCCAATAGAGGTCGCAACGGTCCTGTTTGTCTCCAATACAATATGAATAGATTATCACGTATTAACTAGGTAGGCAACCTATTTTGCAGATGAATGCATCGTACAAGCGACTTTGCTAACCGACATCTTAAGTTATTAATTTTGAATGCAAGATTGCTATAGATAAAGGAAAAGTCGAAATAATTGAAACTCACAGATTTACGATTTTAAAACTGGTCATTGAATACAATATGTGAAAGCTTGTAAAGACTGCAAAAGCTTTTATTTTACTGATTTTTAATTAAACAAAAAATGGAAAACTGGCGAACCAAAATGCAAACATCGTTCCTCATTATTTGTAAGTGATCGCCATTTGTTTCTCGTTTAGTTTGCTAACGGTTACTCGGTTTACTGTTCTTTTTTCCAGTGTGTAAGTAGCTTTATAACAAGAAGCATTGTAATTAATGCAGTAATGCAAAATATAAAAAGCGTCCATAAAACAACATGTAAATTCAATTTTCTTCTCAGTTTTCTGAAAGTATGCTTGGATTCATATATCTTAATTTTTTCGTATTTAGAAAGTGTTTTGTATTATCTGGAGTGACCAAAAAAGCTGGATATACGTATATCAGCTGTAATCCTTTAAAATAGATTGCCACAGTGATGATGAATTTTAAAGTTCAGAAGTGATCCATCAACTGAAATAATCCTGACCTTGTTTAACTTTTATTCAGATTATGTATAGCGGGTGTGGAGTTTCAAACCCGTACATAGGACAATGCAGGGGGATTCAGATTCTTGCTCCCCAAATGAACCTACAGGAAAGGTTAATGGTATCAATCGATAGGTAGAAGCTCCCTCTCAATCTGGCACTAATAAATTAACCAAGAAATGCTCAGAATTAGCAAAATAAATTAATAATATAATTGTCCTATGTACGGGTTTGAAACTCCACACCCGGTATAAGAACCTTAAAAAAACACGATCATTGCGACCTCTATTGAAACTTTCCAAAACTAATATTACGAGGATGAACACAACAGTGAAGCCCATTGTCATCATAAACTTTGTAAAATCTCTAGATTTATACAAAACGGCTGTTCCCAGTAGTATTCATATTTATTTCTTTGAACAAAAAGAGAAATTTGTTATATCACTTTTCTCTTATTCTTTGTTGGCTTTTAATAAAATTGTGTGCCTAAATAGTTATTTACGTGCTAAAGGAGTAAACAGGCTAATTTTGGCCAAAATAATGCAAATTGTACTGAGACTGTCGGCCAAGGACACCAACACGACGAGAATCAAAAAGAAGCACATTAGAACTCGCTAGTTGAAAAATATATAAAAAGTCTTAGGATTATGCCGCCTCCTGGTGGTGGATATATCTGCGTGCAGTCTTCGCGTTGTACGCTCTTTCACTGGATTCGGCAAAAGTTTCTGGTGTTTTTAGTCAGAAATTCTGTGCAGAAGTAGATTGCAGTGTATGAACAAGAGGTCAGAAAACATTTCAAAAAGCTAGTGCGTCACTCATTTTTATTTAATTTCTTTTAATTATTGTTAATATTATTTGCAATTGTCTCTTTTTGTTTAATTCTGTGTTATTATAACGCTGTTAATTTTAAACTTTTTTATTTGACTGGATAATGTTGCTCTACCATTAAAAATATTTAATAAAATCCTTGATTTCTATTTGTTTAAAGAAATTTTTAGATAACCAAGACGCTTATGGAATAACTGAACAGGTAATGTGTGCTGCCTACCTACTTATTACAGGGTAATTTAATACAATTAATTTGTTTCGCCTCTTATATTAATTTCGACTTTTTAAATTTAAAAGTGTAACTGGTCCGCCAGTTTATTTGTTAATACTAAATAATTCACTTGATTTTTACAAAGAAAAATACCAAAAAGGAAGTTATAAAATTTTAAATAAATTAGCTTATCGTTAGTGTTGCATCTTTTTCTACAATGTTTCAGTTTTAATTTTTTAAAAGAAATTGTGGTAAAGAACTAAAAAATGAACTGAAATGTGAATTCTAAGCGTAAGTAGGAACTAAAAACCTACTTGGATGTGGTTCGTTTTTGTGGTTAAACGAAAATCGTTTGCTGCGTTTATAAGATATTGCACGTAGCACTCTGACTTTTGAAGAAAATAATGGCTGAAAATTTAAAATTAAAAATTTTATTCAACTTCTGCCAAAAAAATAAAGTTTGCAGATATAATGTAATATAATACAAGAGCTATTTGATTTTCTTACTATAAAAAAAGTAACAGTAAAGTAAAGATTGAAGCAATCTACTATGAAAACTATTCTACAACTTAGTGTCTATTATTCTAAGAAAATATAACATCTGCAGAATCTTTTAAAATAATATAACAAATACTGCCTGTACATGTTTACAATGACTATCTGATAGCGTCACTGATACTTATGATATTTAAATGCAAAAAAAATTAAACTAAACTAAAAATTAAAAGCATTTTCAAACTAATTTTACAAATTACAATGGAATTAGTCAGTAATTTATATATTTGGAAATTACACAATTGGTGCAATTGGAGTGAAATTGGAATTTCATCATTAAATAAATTTTAAGAACGTACAGTGATGGTCAAGCACAGCAATATGTTGCAGTTGTTAAACATATTTGTGTGATGAGAAAAAATGCTGCTGCATGTCTTTTCCAATAAATGAATTGTTGTTACTATTATTCTTGTGTATTTTATTAGACTTTTGTTTTTAGTTTAATCATTTAGATTGAAACAGCATCACATAACATGTGCTTTCTGTTTATAACAATTTTCGACGTCAAATTACCTGTCCCTGTATACAAATATTAGAATAATTGTTTGAGCCAAAATGTTTCAAATCCAAAACAAAACAAATCAATTGCAAATATTTTAATACAAATATTTAAAATATTATTACTGTGTGTTGGTCTGGTATTTAAAAATGTTTGGGCAATCGTAATCGGTAGAACAAGAAATCCATATATCCATCAATCAGAAAATTTAGAACACGAAAGTGATCCTCCTTCCACCAACTAAAACAGTCCATATTATTGTCTATTTGGAAACTGTACCCATTTAAAGACGCTTACGACCTTTTTGAGATCGAAAATGCAGGTATAGGAGATTAGAAAATTTTTGTAATCAAGTTCAGATTTCTTCGCACCCAGTATATTTCTAACTAGGTAGAAATTACAATTCGAACGTGAAAATGAATACGCATCTTTTATGAAATTACAACCTTAGAAACAAATCTTTGATATTCATGTGTATGACGTCATCGTGGCAACGTTCTCATTGAAGATTTGTACAACAAAGCATTTAAGTATTATCACTACTTATCTATTGAAAAGGGCCTTCATGTTATTATCATACGTAAAAAAAACGTGAATGGCACTTAAAGAAAATCCTGAATAATGGAAATATTTCATGATAATATTTTAACTTTCATGAAATTCCAATAAAAATTAGGAAATGCTTTGATTTCAATAGTACAAAAAACTAATAAAGTTTATCTAATCTATTAGTTTCTTATTATTGTAATTAGGTAACTACAGTATCATTAACTACACAATTGTTACATAGCATGTAGCAAAAATGCCACTTCATCAGAAAAGCACTGATAACAACTTATAAGAGTTTTCCTTGTTACAAAACTCTTAATACAATAAAGAAGATATAGCATTATCTTCTTAATTTGTTTAGTAGTTTTGATTATACATACAATGTGAGTCTGTTGATCCACTTTAATGTATTTAAGTTACCGTGTATTTAACGAAAGAGCTTGCCTCAAAGCAAAAACTGACTTTTCAAGGTCTTTTTTTCTTTCTCTCAATTTGTTATGGATAAAACTCGAGTTTCAGATTTCTAGACAGAATAAACTTGTACAGTAATTAAAGTATGCCTGCTCGCTAGTTCAAGTATGCCGGATGGCTCCCAAACAATAAAATAAAATTGTAAGCAAAAAAATATTCTTAACGCTCTATCAAAAATGGCACCCACCAGATGTGATTCAGAAATGTACAAATTTTGGTGGTGCAGCTGGACATACCTTCAATTACCACAAACAACCATTAACAATACTTCTGACAATACAATTCAAATGCCTAATAAACCATACGAATTTAAAATTTTATTTTGTTAAAGCTCGCACTTAAAACAATTACTTTCAAACTAAACTAACCAGATTGTCATATGTTTGATTGCAACTATTCAATAATGAAGTAGTGCAGAAAATGTCACTTTTGTGGCAAAATAAGTAATACAATCGGAAATTCTACATAAGTTGAAAAATATCTGCTTTTTCCGCAACGCGCACCAAACTTCCTAGCAATTCTTAATTTAATTTACATAAAACTGGAAGATTGTTTAGGCTGACACACAGAAGACTTAGACATTAGGTTACCTCTTAGAATCACAGTAGATGAAACTCTATTCCGATGTAGAGGTTGCTTGCTACCAAGACTGAATACGCGTTGCACCAAGAAGAAACCAATCACGATGTTGTATGGTGTTGATAATTTCAGACAGGCCTTCCAAAAGCTTTCCACAATTTCAGGTTTATTTGAATTTTTTAGACAGAGTAAAATAATAATAATAATAATAATAATAATAATAATAATAATAATAATAAAAGCAGTTAGAAATTACAAAATTAGTTACACTACTGTTAGATTAGTATCAACAGCGTTTTCGTCTTTTCTGCGTGGGCCATGTACAGAATGTTCTGTAAACAGCGCATAACAAGAGCACAGAATAATTTCTCGATGAAATATAAGAAAAAAAATAAAATATAACAAATACCCTCATGGGCTATATTTTTGAGTTATAGTTCTTCTTCATAAGAAAATCTTATTGTGGAATATGTGAGCTGACACCATCATTAATATTTCAAAAAAAGTTGTCATCATCATCTGGTTTTAAAAAGTCAACTTCTTAAGTACCTGGTATTTTATAAATGTGGCTACATCTACGCTATTAATATAAACACCGTGTTGCCAAGTTTTAAAATATTTTGAAAGTAAGGCACTGAGGCCAAAATGCTATTAGAATTTTTAACTTACTTTCTAATGAGAAGTAATGCACCGTTTGACGATTATGTGCCATCTACGGAACACCCTGTAGATTAAACTTTTATTTGCTTAGCCAAAGAGAGCATTTAAATGTGAAGTCTTAGTTACTTGGCACTCATGAAGGATACATTTTCAAAATGGGGAGGCAGCAAAGCCTAGTCGTCGTTGATTCGAATTCTAGTCCATATATACAGTAGCAACTATGTATACCACGCCGCAGTGCCGATCTATCCAGCAACATTGTTGAAGTAGAGACAAAGGAAAACGCAATCTCTGCGGAATAAAGAGGATGGTAGATGGGATATTGATGAGTTATTCCGAGCACCAAGATTCAGGAGTTTGGATTTCTGTTGTCAGAGGAAAGCTGAAACCTAGTTCCCTTTTGAAGATGTTCTTCAGGTGGAGGGATAGGACTGAAGCATGCTTTAGAAAGTTGATAATAAAAAATATAGACCATCCCTTTAATATTCACGGGTGAGTGAAAGCAATAGAGTCAAAACATTCTCTGATGTAGGGCCTTTTATTTCCTGCGCGACTTCTCTACAAGTCATGGTGCCGCGGGTTCGAAATAGATAAAATAACAGATAACGAAGAAATGTCTTGTAGTGTAGATGAGCATGCGAAGATGACAGTTTAAAATATCACCAAACACCACGAATCAAGGAAAGTCGTCCTTTTGCACAGTACCTCTTTTTTGGTTTTGAAGAAGGGGTAAATAGCAATAGCGCTGAGGAAGAGTTGGGGGAGGCTGCCTCGAAATTTCAAGCGATCACGTTATTTGGGTGAAGAACTAGCTATGTTTTGTTGAGGTTAGGTGTGAACCACCAATGCTGAACTTGCCAACCAAGTCACGTGATATCGGTGATGCCCGAAAAAACCCAGAGTTGAGAATTGTGGAAATACAAGAAGTGCGATGTAGGTAGCGCTTATAAGTAATACTAACTATAGTATCCTCCTCTTAATTTTTCTTGACGGCAATAATGTAGGTTTTTGACATTTAACATATTATGATTTTGTTAGGGAAAAGGTTTCTATATTGAAACTTTAACATTTCGATTATGTAAGACGTGAACCAAAAAAGGTAGAACTGTGTAAAACAGAAATGTGTCTCTCCACGTAAGCCCATTTTTGAAATTTCTTATGAAACGAAAGTTGTAGTTTTTATTTTATTAACTATCTTTATAACACAAAACTGCAATCAGTAATCATTAGTCAAATAACCAACTATGCTAATGAAATGAAAAAAAAATGCAAGTTAACATTTTTTATCCTTATTTGTTTTTATTTATTACATACTACACTCTTTTTTCACGTGAAAGCCACTGTTTAAACTGATGGTTTTTGTTTCAGTATATTCACTTATTCGTAACATTCGATCTACATTTTACCTACTTGAGATAAAAAACATTTCTGGAAAATTACAAATTCTTTTTCTTTCAGCTTGATAGCTAAAACTTAAAAAATGAGATATGTTGAAAAAATCTTATCAAAGTACAATTAATTGTAATATTTTAACATATTTTATTTTCTAGATTAGTATACTCCTAGATTTATTTTATCAGCGATACCACTAGGGAAATGTTTCAAGTTTTTAGTGTTACGATACAACATGGCAATACTACCTGAAGTGGCATTTATTTAATTAAAAATTATTTCGTAATTATTATTCAAGTTCAAGTCGGTTTTACGGAAAATCTTCCTATTGATAAATTAATGCATGTATAGTATTGTATATGTAATATTTCTATTTAGCGATGTCACCTTAGTCAGAAAAGTTATAATGTCATCATTATCTTTGTCCAGGTCAAGAATTTACGTTTTAAGTTTGGAATGTTATCAAAACAAACTGAACTTGAAATCTTGTACGTAAATAAAAATTTGCCGAATTACAAAATTGATGTAACCTTCAAGAGTAAGATGGGTTGCCTATTAACATTATGTATTCAAGCAAAAGAAAAATACGTTTTGCTGTCTTCGAATAATAAATAAATAACATTGAAAGTAGATAAACTTATTTTGATAAAATGCACTGTATCTCTTGTGTTGATTTATAATTGAGACATACACATTTTTCATACAAAATCAAATAGTTGCAAATATTGAATTCCTCAATTATTTTAGAGCAAAAGTGTGCATAGGTTTTTCTGTAAAGAAAGAAATATTGCATCTGTACGTGTCGCTATCCTTTTTATTTTTCATTTTCTAAAACTAGAAAAATTAATTAATTAAAATGTCTAGTTTTACAGCAATCAAATATTCATTGGAACCAGTTTAACAAGATATTGCTTGTTTTTTGCTGAAATGATACTTTAGATTAAGATGCAATAATACTCACTAAACTTTATTAATTTACTAACTAAATAACATTATGCACAATATTATAAGAGATAAATATTTACCAACCATGTGTGCTTACTATTCGGTTCAACTTCAGGAGCAAGAGAGGGAATCGTTGTTCTTGTGGGGTGTATCGTACTATCGTTGATTGGCATTATGTCAATCAACGGGTGTATTTACACCAATTTACACGGTGGTTGGCCCCCTCTCCAGCATCCGTTGAACTCGTGTATAGTAGAGCCCTACAATACCAACGCCAATCTGATTGTTGTAAAACTATACGTTCTAATTTATTAATTTTCCCAGTTTTAGAAAACAGAAAATAAAAAACAACGAAACGTAATTAGAGAGGCCAATATTTGCAACTATTAGTTTTTGTATGGGAAATGTGTATGTTTCAATTATAAATCAACACGGTATATAATGAACTAAATTAGTTTAGAAGATTCTTTTTGGCATCAATTACAAAAACACTGCTAAAGGTCACGGTGGATAAGATACAGCAATATTATTATTTAATCAATCAGTACGCTGACATTTGTTTAAGTAAAAAACTTATTTATAGGTAGTTATTTAGATTTCAATTATTTTTTATAATTAAGATTTCTCCAACTCCTTGATATAATGTATCATTGTAAACTGCTTTTTGTTTTGTTTTTTTCTTCATTAAAAATTGCTTATCAGGATCGCATTCTGAGTTTCAAATATAAATATCTTTTGCAATATTTTGGTTTTCTTCTTTCTTTTTAGATTCATTATGTCATTTTACCAATATGATTTAAAATTGCATAAGCAAAACTAGCTGTTTACATTAATTTGTTCCACTAAACTTGCTTGCATGTTTTTGCGTGGTTCTCAATCGCTCTAGTTTTGATATTGATAAAACTAGTCTTCAAAATCATAATAATATATACTTGCAATTGAAGATAATGCAGAAGCTGATTAAGTTGGATGATTCTCCGCGGCAAGTTCCATGAAAGCAAGATTTGTATTGTAACTGAAGGTAACAACACTGTACCGTTCAAAAGTACTTTCCCATTTTAAAGTTGGTAGTTTTGCTGCCGATAGCTGAATTCTTAACTGAGGAAATGACCAAATACGAGTTCATCTCTCGATGCACAGCAATGCAAGATTTGCTTTGCATGTTCTGACTTGAAGAAACAGATAATCACGGTATCTTTTGTCAAAAGTCTTACTTATTCACAACCTAAGGTATTAGAGACCATTTGTAGTGGAATATTTCAAAAGTTCAATTAGTGATAAATCTCAGAAAATGAGGTGGCAGCTTCTGACCAAAGCGTCAGCCTTTTTGTTTCCTATCATGCGACAATGTCTTAGAATTCAAATGAGCGTTATCCAGTCTCTTTCGCATTCTGGGATCAAAGTGGTATGTAATTTACAAAACAACCAGGCCTCAAAGAGCTGCTTGCTAGTGACCGAATTATGCTAATGTAATGGGACGTAGACGTTATTCGGATTTATACAGTATGAAGTCCATATAATATGTTACAACTGCTCAAGTTAAATAGTTCCAAGCGTATCTTGAGTGCACTACGCGCGAATGCCAGATATGAAAAAGATATCTAAGGTGTGAAGCGTTGGCTTTATAAGATCAAAGTCAACTGCTCTCTTGTGATGCACGAGCGGAAGTGGATGGAGTTTCTATGATTTCTCTCTATGCCAGAGTTTGGTGTCATGCGGAAGAGTGAAGACGTGTTGATAAGGTGCCTCCACCATTCTTATTTTTGTCACTAGTGACCCGCCACCCTGAGTGGAATTCGGTCTCTCTGGTGCCGAAAGCTTCCTTCAGCATGCTTTAGACGCTTCTGAGTTGGAGGGGCCCAAACCATCTGAATATTACCACAGTCTACAGCCACTGCCAACTACCCATGCCCTCCAGGGTGGTTCTGCAATGGAACATTGAGGGGTAAATTACGTTGCATTGCGTTGGCTGGATGTTTTTGGTGCTATAGTGGTTGTTTCTAAACGGCACTACAAATCCATGAAACGATGCTCTAGACGTTGCTTGGTTTTGGGTTCTGCATCATGCGTAGTCCATTTTCATATTTCAACTAATCCGTTACGACTACGGTTCCTACCATCTAACAAAGACTTTCCACTTTCTGTTTCTAACTACCATTTTAATCACCACCTCGAGGGGACGGCCACGTACGTTGATCAATGTCTTGAATTAGTGAGGACGAATGAAAACTTTAGCTGGCGCTCTAGTTATATCGATTCATCTGCATATCGTCCATAATTTATTACCACCACTCGAACTAGTTTGCCACCCCGACTAGAAAGTTATTACCAGTCTGCGAACTGTCTTTCTATTCACTTGTTTACAAACAAAACAATTACAATTCAATTTTTTTCTTTTGTTTAATTTTATTTTAGGAGGTTTTTGTTTTGTTTTATTTATTTTATTTATTTGGCTCTTTTGGTTTTGCTTGTATTTAATTTTATTTATTGTTTGGTTCTTTTTCATTTCCTTTTATAGTTTCTTGATTAAAATAAAACAAAAACGTTTGTTTTAAAAACATTAACTCCGGTTGAAAAAGAATTTGCGACTCAAGATTCTTTACGAGGTGTTGCTTGTTGGAGATCTGCTGAAGAGATCTGACTGCTGATTTCTGCTGCTGGACGCGTAGATAGATTGACTGAGCCCACTGAAGTGCTTAATGTATACGTGATAAACTTTAATAGGTCGAGGTAAATACGGGAAACAGCAAGCGCAAAGGCTCGAAGCCATGTCTAGCAGAGAGAGATTGACCAAATGGATAGCAAGCTCCAAGCAGACGACCACGCAATCCCCAGAGGCTGTTGATAGCCGTGATGGAGTCGGTACACATAAATCGCTAATCTGTCTGAGTTAGGTAGTTGTAGTAAACTGCATGCCCAAAATATCTAGCAAGCAACGAGAATCAGTGACAAAGCTTGTTCACGAAATAGAAATAATTTAATAGAAGGGCAGAAGTGAAAGTATTGGCTTAAACAATGATAATAAAAACGGGTTCTCTCAGCAGTTGATGATGATGGGCTCTTCTGCGATGGGTCTGGAACAGAACAACAAAAACTGGTCTAGGCGGTATTTATGTATATTGAGGTATTTGCAGAGGAGGGAACTTTTGGTGCAGTTCCGCGTTGGAAGGTTTAACGAAGGACTAAAGGAATATTATCAAGGACGTGAAGTGAATGCGTTTCCAAGGTGTTTGAAGAGAAAGAATCTAAATTTGCATCTCTTTCTTGGTGGTTTTGTCGGGATATCGAAATACAATGGCTTGAATTTTATTAAGGTTGGGTTTAATCCGCCACAGTCGAAACAAGTCTCCTAGCTAAGCAAGTGCGATATCGTTGGCAAATTTGGTGATGCGGGCTTTAGAAGCATAGTGTAGGGCCAGGAGGGAGAAAACGGTGGATTTGGGATGTCGTGACAATAAGAATAAGAAGAATTTGAAAAAGTATCGAAAACTTGAGGTGTGATTAGATTTGAGAGTATGCCTCCAACTTGCTCGTGCTGGATATTGACGGTGGTATAAAGAACTGTTAATGATTCTGACGAAGCCATCTGGCACTTCTGAGTTTAAGAGCTTATGAAGAAGCTCCACGTGCTAGACCTTATCAAAAGTACATTAAATGTAGGTTAATGATCCGAGGCAGATCTCTACACTCAGAATACAAGTATACCATGATTGTGATTGCAGATCGGCCAATGGAACTTTCTAATTAGCAACAGATCATCAGATAGCATTATTTGTAGTATGAACTTGAATTGAATGAGACCGGTGATTTAATATAAATTTTTTCCTCTTGTGTCCCATGTATCATAATTATGGACATCTAAATCTTCTGCTTTTCTGGGAATGAACAAAAACCTATCTTAATGCACAAATAGTACCAGAAATATCAAACTAAGTTATCGCGCTAAGTTTCAACTTCAAATGCCTAAAATACTGACGCCCGAAAGCCCAACTTTTACACCAAAAGTTCTTTTTACTATTGTGTTAATATTCTTAAACTCCCATATCCAGATATGTGTTGAAAGATATTTACTAATAAACGGGAAGGTATTTTGCAGTTTGCATTTACAAAATCATATGCAATACCACAAAGCCCAATTTGTAAGACACGTGCAAACGGAATTACTCTTCACTCTATTCAAACCCAAAGACATTAACAGCATAAAGTCTCTACAAAAAGCTGCAAAACTCTGCCAGATGGAATAGATAAAAATGGATGAGGTGATAGGTACAACACCAATATCACCACAATTCTGCCACTGGCACTGTTGGCCTCTACGTAAACAGATGCATGTAACTCAGTTATAACGTCCTGTAAAACAATAGTGCAGTGCTGATGTAGTTGTAAATGGTATCGAAACATTTCCATTTTGAAAAAAAGTAACGTCTGAATATTTAAGCAAAATTTTATACTTTAAACAGAGATTACAGATTCGCTAGATGCAGTATAGTCTTTAAACACCGTTTGCTACCATTTTAATTTTTCTTCTAATGGAAGTATGAAAAAATCATATCTTTGGAGAAGCTTTCCAATAAATATACACTTGCACGATTTCTTCCAAATACTATTTTAGTATCGTGTTAATGTGTATATGTATGTAGGTACTACCTGAAGGCAGAAAAGATGGTACAACGAAGACCTGCCCAATAAATTGAAAACTTTACGATGCACAATGTAGTTTCGTGGTAAATAATAGTTTTTGGATCAATTTTGCTGGTAAAGATAGTATCAGACCATAGGGGAAATTTCGTGTATCCCGTAGTTCGGCCTCATTTATTCCTGCCTACAGGGTGTTTCAAATGTGCGTTTATGCATGGAATTCTAGAAAAATATTATAAGAAATACAGTGTTGATCTTGCAAAAATTTGGAAAGATCGCAAATGTTCAGAACAAAAAAGGCTTCAAGAAAATTTTTCGATTTTAAGAAATTCTCTCTAATAAAATTATAAACGTAAAAGTAAAATCAGAGATTTTAGTTTTTCAATGTTATTATAAGAGAAACAGTGGTAGCTTCGATTTCATTTAAGATTATTAATAAGCAAATAAATAATGCAACTTCGCCATAAGCTAAACAGCTTTGTATCTTTAATAATTTCCGAAATATGCATAGACGAAAATCTGGAACATCCTGTATACATTAAGTAGCATAATATAATTAGTAATATTTAAGGTTGGATAGGAATTAGAATTCTCTATATAACTTTCTTTAAAACCTTTTTTGATTATCTTCATAATCTACTGTCCATGTACATTGTGTTAGTTATTTCGGTTTACTAATTTTAACTTACTTCATAAGAAAGAAACCTTGCAAACGCAAATTGTTAAATAAACGAATAACAGGAATCTAAGTACTGTTATTTATAACTATACGCTTTCTCTTTATATATCTAAAGATTTCTCAATAAAGAGATCTGGTGTATAATTTAAAGAATTTATACAGACTATCTGGTTCATCGCTTATCTATCTGTATTATCTTCTTAGAAAATTAACTTTTTAATGGAATCCTGCTAATAACATTAAACAGTTATCAAAAAGTCACAACAACATTAAAATACACAATTATGATGACATAAAACTAATTAAAAACCGAACGTATTTCTCTGAAGAATTATCGTGTTATTTAGAATTTTCTAATTAAAATAACAGAACACGGATTCATAAGCATTCATACGAAATGACTTTTTACTAAAGATATAATTCCAAACTGCATTTAAATCTTTAAATACCTCTCCCTTCTAACACGTGATTGACTAAAACAGGATTATCAGTAACTCAAAGATACATCAGCCAGTCAGTGCTTGAAAGAAATCAACACAGAAAAGTTGCTTGTTGTCAGTCCATATTTAAAACATGTGCGTTTATTCTAACATACTATGCGCATAATTTGAAAACTGATTACTAAGCATGTAAAAACTGTTCACGTTTTTATACGCGCATAAGTTGAGTCGAATCGTTTTTACTTTTATAAAGTGCAGAAACGAAAATTTTAATTGTTATCTCTTAATCTATTGAATTAAGTTTTTTCAAAATAATAGTAAGTACTTAAAGGGAACAAGATAAAAAGCGACCTTTATAAAGCTGATTGTTTTTAGATTTATTCCATAGTGTGCATGTGAATCTTAACCTGATAGTTATTAGGTGGTCGTTAACTTGTGAT
Source organism: Ignelater luminosus (assembly GCA_011009095.1). Classification (NCBI taxonomy): domain Eukaryota; kingdom Metazoa; phylum Arthropoda; class Insecta; order Coleoptera; family Elateridae; genus Ignelater; species Ignelater luminosus. The sequence goes on from VTPC01002137.1 coordinate 110,488, forward strand.
AACAATGTCAGAAAAACAAGGAGGAAGTCGGAAATTCCTCTATTTGGCTGTGTGTACAGGTCAGTATTTTAACGATTTTTGTTATTTACGTTAAGCTTTTGAAATTATTTAATATTTAAAAAGAAAACTCACACATCAATGTACCAAATATAACGTCAGCATTTATGTTAGGCATTTTGCCCACAAAGTTACGTTTATTTTTAGAGGGAATTCTGTTTACCTATTTCCGTGCATAAGAAAGAGAAATGATTTTTTTGTTTCATTTAAACATTAATATAGTTAACTAAAAAAAATTTGTTTTAATTAACTGTTTAATTTTACCTCAACTTTGCAAATTAATCGACCCTGAAGTGTTTTTTTATAAAACATACGTCAATGCACAAATTATAGTCTAACGATGTGCAGTGTGAATTGTTTTTGTTATATTGAGAGGAACTTTATCAAGCTTTATCAAACTTTATTAACATATGTGTCGTAATTCGTGTTTTCATGTAAATGTAGAAAAACAAGAAATATGAATTAACTAACTATATTGGTATTCAATAAACAAATCCAACAAAAAAGATTACTGTTTCTGATGCATTAACAAACGAATCATTCTTTTGTTTTAAAACGTCTCTTATTATCTAATTATTACTTTTTTGTCTGAAGTGTTCCTCAATTGTTTGCAACTCATCTAAAAATGCTACGTTCATTTGTAGATTTGTGTAGGTTTATATATATATATTCTTTTTTTTGTAACAGAATGCACTCTGCACTTTTTTTATTTGTCTTCATTGTCATTAACCTCGAATTTAAATTTTATACATATTTCCATGCTTTTTTGAACATTTAACGCTACGGTTAATAAATTCCCAATAATTGTTTTTAAAGGTGTTTAGAGAGTTTGATCAAAAATTATTCATTATTCTTTCCATTGACTAAAGATTTTTTTACTTTACAAATTAATTTATATTCTGCCTCCTCATTTTTAGCTTGGTCCACTAGCATTTTTATTTACTTCCATTCTCTGTCTGTAAGATTTCTTGTTTTTTCCACTGCTCTTGTATATTACAGTTTTCCATTTTTTGGCAAAAAAAGCGTTTAGGTGAGGATCTAGTAAGTATACTACACCTAGGGAGACATATCTCAAAGTAATGTTATAGTGACAGTCCAAAATGATAAAGTTACCAGTTTCATCATCAAAATGCAATGTTAAGAACATCATACAATATAGTTTCAGAGGTTTTGATTAGTATTTTAACTAGTAGATTGCTTCGTTATTTTTTATAGATCATCTGAAATGAGCGGTTTTGAATTTGAATGTAATTTAAAATGGAATTTAGTTTCTAATGATAGTTTGGTCAACAAAATCGTAAATCTATAAAGCAATAAGCAACTGACACCCACGCAATGATATAACACAAAATACTACCTACAGATGCTCAGATTGGTAAACTGCCAGTTGGTAATTTCTATCCAACCTCATGAAGAAACTTTATTTGGCACTCTTTCAGACGTTTCTGTTAATCTTGAATGAAATCGGGTTTTTACATGTTGACTATATTCGTCGTACAATTCATAAGCATTCTTTTTGGTCAGCATCATTCTGAATATTTTCAGATTTTTAACTCTTTTTAAGATAGATACCTATATCGGTCTTCTTTCTATTATGTTTGACTTATTTGTTAAAAGTTTTACAGCGAATTCCTGTTTCTGTTTTTAAAGTTGTTTGCAAATATCGGTTCTATTTTGCTAAATCATTTGTTTTATGATTTTAGTTTCATTTATAGACAATAAAGAAATACTACACTAATATTAACAATCTTAGATGCAAGCTGCAGATGATTTTTATAAGAAAAGTGTTGAGTGGTATTATTGCCCATTTCTTCAGTATTACGAGAAATACGATCTAAACAAGATTTTTTGCAAACTTTTATATTCGAAAAACTGTGCCTTTCTTAGATCCGGATAATATAAAACATGTGCAAAAAATCTGAAACTTACCTATGGGTTTTATTAAATAGTAAAAGAGATCTATCTATCTATATATTTCCGTAATGAATAGGGATATAGAAAAAACCTACTGTAGAGTTACAAGGAATCTAACTAACAACGTGAAAAAAACATTCTTCCACATTTCTATTCGCTGTAGAGATATTTGGTTTTGGAAAAATTCAAAACTTACAGTTTTATCGAGTGTCTAGGTAAGGCATTCTGCAAGTCATTTGAAAATATTAGTCAAATTATTAGCTGCATCTATATTATATTTTTGGATTCATTTGGAGATGCGAAGCTTGTCTTGGCGTCCCTCAAATTTTATTGATTGTATGATTTACTCGATTGAATGTGCAGTGAATGTTATTTTGATTAATCACTTACTAGACTAGTTTGTCTAATTACTTCTTTTTAGATTTACTTTACTTTGCTTTTGCTATTTTGCCACTTTCTGACATAGTAATAAAAATTGAATCTGAACATTTCTTACTCTACTCTTCTATATAAACTATAAGTCCTGGATAGTATAATAATTTTCTTTTCTGGTAAGAATGCTAAGATACAGATTTGCAAAGTAACAATCATGCAGAGAATTATCACTATTTTATATCTTTTTTTAGAGATGATTATTAAAAAGCCAATAGATTCTAAATTAATTCGAGGAAGATTCTATCTTACTCAGAAATAATACATCTTGCAGGAAAGATGCTAGGGCAGTTTTTAGTCAAATTACCATGACGTATATTTTCCAGGAAATCATTATTTCGTAATAATATTTTTCAAGCTCTAATTTATCACCATTATTTCTGCTGATAATAGCGATTGAAATTGAAGAATTCACAATGAACATAAAGTAGCTCTACTATAAGTTTTTCTTGACTTTTTTTCTGTTATTTTGCCACTTTTGGTTTTTCTACTTTCTTGTCTCTTCTTTTCTTCTTTTTTAAATTGTTTTTATTCCATTATTTCTTTCTATCTACAGATGAGATTAGAAGTTCCACATTTTAAAGGTTATAAGGGCAAAATGATAAGTGACTAGCCTAACAATGAAAAACGAGTTTTTTGTTTTTAAAATGGTTTCTATTTTTCAACATAGTCTTCTGACTATGCAGTTTTCCCGATGACGTTCTGATGTCTCGATCCTATCACAGAAGGCGCTTTTCTCAATGCCTACAAAATAGATGTCTAAGACGTTTTTGATTTCTCCATCAGTTGTAAATCTCTTGTTTCCCAAGAAAGTATTAAGCTTCGGTAATAAATGGAAATCAGATGTGGCGAAATCAGGTGCATTATCTTAATGAGAAGTTCTTCTTTTACGCTCTCGATCAATTGTTTCGTTGAATATTTTGGTGCAATTGTTTTATAGGGTTAGCGTAATATCCACTGTTTATAATTTGTCCTTTTTGGAAAATAGTCAACCATCAGGATCCTTTTTGCATCCCAGAATGATATCATCTTGCTAGATGAAATCGGATGAATTCTTTTTAAAAACGATCCAGATTCTCTTGAGAAACTTGCACCCGAAGACTTTTTGATATCAGCACCCATCTTGCTGAAAACTTTTTCATGCTCAGTTTTTCAATGGAAATATTGTGCACCCGTATTTTGACATGTTTACAATGGAGACTATTTTGCTCAATTTGAGTCATCTGTCTTTTAACAATATATCTCATTTCATCATTTTTGTTGTAGTGACACTTTTTGGGTGTCCAAAGTAATGTTTATCTTAGATGCTTGTACGGTGGTGCTTAAACTCGATCACCCAAATTTTTAAGCTCTTATATGATGAATCACTTTTTATTATTTTTAAAGATTTATGAATTTCTTAAGTCTTTTAAACAGCAAAAATAACAACGGCAATGTTTAATTTTATTTTTCATTTAACTAGCACCAAACTATTTGAAAGAGGTCCGTTATATTTTCAGCATTACCGACTCAAAAATCGAAGTTTCAAACCGTGAATGAATATTTCAATTATTGTCACAGTTGTATCCATGACAGTAAACCACTGATTAAAGTTAATCGATGATGAAAGTACCGGGCCTAGGTATTTTGTATTTAACTGTATGAAAGAGTTGCCTAGCTAAGTTTCTACAAAAGCATTCATTGTTACTTTCTGAATGTTTTTTCTTTTTCGTGACTGTTGTTTTGATATAAAATATTTCTTAAGAATAGTTCATAAGGTTTGAAAAAGAGGAGGAATTTAATTTCTCAGAATTACTGGGTACCACGTTTCTTGTAATTTAATATCCTGGGTGCTGCATTGGCGGACGCAACATAGGAAATCCCATGCTAATTTTGAAATGTTTAGATATTGGCTCCCCTAATTATTTTAGCACTAAACTTTATTTAGGTTTTTTGAAGGACGTTGCAAGATGATGTACACACACACATTTCTTCTAATTGAGTTATTATAAAATGCTGAAATTGCTCGGTGTATATCATCTTGCAATGCCCTTCAAAACACCTAAGGAAAGTTTAGTGCTAAAATAATTAGGGGAGCCAATATCTAAACATTTTAAAATTAGCATGGGATTTCCAATGTTGCGTCCGCCGATGCAGCACCCGGTATATTGTGCTGATTAAGTACGGAACAAATTCAATAACTCGAAAAATATTAATATTTCAAAAAAAACAAAAAGGGGTGTAATGATTTAAATTGTTGGGCATCTTTTAATATTATGTACAAATCAATGACGTCATAATTATTTGCCCAATGACGTCATCAATTTTTTTTTAAATGGCAACCCGCAAATATTTTTGCAGATTATTATTCGCCATTGAATTAATTCTGTGTACAATGATCTTCAAATTTTTCAAATTTGCTCACGCTATTCGGAGATATTATTTTGTTTTGTTTAGAAAATTTAAAACATTCTGAACGGTATTTCAGCTCTTTAAATACAGAAGCCTGATTTTAAATTAAATTAATTCAATGGTGAATAATAATCTGCAAAATATTTTAGGGTTGCAATTTAAAAAAATATTGATGACATAATTGGTCAAATACTTATGACGTCATTGATTTGTGCATAATATTAAAAGATGCCCAACAATTTAAATCGTTACACCCCTTTACGTTTTTATTTTCGAAATATTAATATTTTTCGAGTTATTGAATTTGTTCCATACTTAATCAGCACACTGTATAGATACATTATTTCATCGCAATCCCCGCATATCTCTACAATAGCAATGCTTTTTCGATGTTCTTTGTTTTTCTACAAAATTCTCGGTTTTTTCTAAAGGAACATTTACTTGATTTTGATACTATTGACACAGAGCCTACAACTTTTATTTTTTTTATTTGGTGAAAATAAGTTTGCCATAGTAACAAAATTGAAATTAATGGGGGCGGTCAAAATTAGGAAAACCAGAAAACAAAAGTTATGACCTCTTGGATATTATGAATTGCAATAAATGAGAGGAAAGTTAAATGAAATAAAAAGATGTAGAGCTTTTATTATATGTACCCGTATAGTAAACTATCCCTCAGAATCAGTAAATTATTGGAAATCGCTTAATACAAGCGGAGAACATAAAATTGGAAAAGAAAAGAATAAACCATATCTATAAGCAACAAAAGTGTAGGAAAACCAGCAAAAGGCAGAATTTTCTAGATAAATGTGTCAGAAATTCTCTAATCTACTGTTTTCGACAGTTCACATGTAGTTACAGAGAATTAGAACTGTGTTTTAAACATCATGCAGTTTTTGTTCACAAAATCAGAAAAATTATCGTGACGTTTCTCCAACAAAGAAACACGTGCTGTTTTTCCCATATTTAAAGCATTACTACAAAAAAGAATTTTGTAATAAAATAGAGATTTGTGTTTTGCAAAAATTTGAAAAAATTTATTTGCTGCAATTGGAACAATTTTGGATTTTTGACCACCCTGTATAGCTATGCATTTATTATTTATGATTGTAATAAATACAAATAAAAATACTGTGTATTCTGAAAATAAGTGACATTTTTTTTGTTATTGTACGTAATAACGCGTGCCCTATGATACTATTTAAATTAGGTATTCAACCTTGCAAAAATCATTATTTTTACCTTGATAACGATATTTCCGAGTACAAAACTGCATTCGTGTTGCAACACAATAAATAAAAGTAAACTAAACGTGTAGTTAATGGTTATCACTTATTATTTATTAAACAAAAACAAATTCATTCCACACTTTTAAAACACTATAATAATAATTTAAAATTATAAACAACATTTTTTTAATAGATATTTATCTTTTTTTTTGTAGGTAATTTGGTAGCCTTCTCGGCAGGAATTGCCTTAGGTTGGTCATCTCCAGTACTAGCAAAATTAACATCAGCAGATAAACTAGATGATAATCCTTTTGAACGGGTTATATCAAAAGAAGAGGAATCATGGATTGGATCATTATTAGCCTTAGGTGCAATTTTTGGACCATTCGTTGCCGGTTTTTCAGCTGACAAAATTGGCAGAAAAAAAACATTACTTATTTGGTGCGGAATTCCATTTGTAATTTCTTATTTGATGTTAGCTTTTGGCAATGTTGTAATTCTATATTACATTGCAAGGTTTATAGCTGGTTTTGCACTGGGAGGTGTATTTACTGTCTTGCCAAATTTTATAAGTGAGATTGCCGAGGATGAAGTACGTGGTGCTGTATGCTCATCTATGAACGTTTTTGTTGTATCTGGACCATTATTTTCCTACGTTGTCGGACCATACGTACCAATTATGTGGTTTAATGTCATTTGTGCTATTTGGCCAGCGGCTTTTACTGTTGGATTTTTCTTACTTGTGCCAGAAAGTCCATATTATTTAATTGCAGTTAATGATTCTCACGGTGCAGCTGCCGCATTAAAGAGATTTAGAGCTACAGGCGATACTGGAATTAAAAAAGAATTAGAGAAGATTAAAACAACTGTAGACGAATCAATGCGGACAAAAGGTTCCTTTGTAGATATTTTTAAAAGTAGAGGTTTGATAAAATCCTTTATTATTTCTTTATCTTTAGTAGGATTCCAACAGTTTTCTGGTATTAACACTGTTTTGTTCTATTCAGAACAGATTTTCGGAGCTGCAGAAAGTAGTATTCCTCCAGAAATTTCAACTATGATTGTAGGTGCAGTACAAGTAGCAGCTAGCTTTGTTACTCCTTTACTAGTTGATAGAAGGGGTAGGAAATTTTTGTTATTAGTTTCAGGTGTTGGCATGTTAATTTCTGAAATACCATTAGGTTTATTTTTTTATCTTAAAGACAATGAGAAAAATATTTCTGCAATATCTTGGTTGCCAATTTTATGCCTCATTATTTATATAATTACTTATAATTTTGGCTTTGGCCCATTACCATGGACAGTTATGGCAGAAATATTTCCGCCAAATATCAAATCACCCGCTTCCACAGCAACGGCTTCGTTCTGCTGGCTTCTGGGTTTCCTTATAACCAAATTTTTCTCATCTATTTCTGCGGAAATTGGAATGGGTGGTTCGTTTTGGTTGTTTTCAGGATTTTGCCTTCTAGCTATTATCTTTGTTATAACATACATGATTGAAACAAAAGGCAGAAGTTTTCAGGAAATTCAGGAAATACTCGCTAAATAACACTGTAAATTGAATATTTAGGATTTAGATAAATCTGAATATTTGTAATAAACTCTAATTAAATTTAAGTACACAATGTTTAGTAGTACAAATTATTATTGTATGAAATTTAAATTTTTAGTTAAATTATTGTAAAGAAAGTATTTGATCATTTTTATTAATAAGAGAGGAGTTTCTGTGAAATCTCTCAATTGTTATTTGAATTTGTATCTCTTTTCTATTTTTTAAATAAATGAGATTAAATAAACGAATCTTTTATTTGCTGTTGGATAGCTAACAAACCTATGAGATTCATTAATTGAGAGGTAGGTAGGCAACATTTTTAACTTCTGTAGTACCATTAACTTATTACCTCTATATAATATGAAAGAAGAACTGTAAATATAAAATATCTGTTTGAATCTATCAACAAGAAACTGACTAAAACATAGAATCAAAAATAATGAAATGACTGGAGTTAGATAATACAAAGTGTTTCACGGTTCAAGACTTGAAATTCAAATAAGTATCAAAGCTTTGATGGTAAGATTTATTTGGGTATGTTTGTTACTAATGAAAACCTAAGAATCCCAGTACTAAAAGTGGTACCATTGTTTATATATATATAAACAAGGTTCTAGTTGTTGAGGTGTCGAATTATACTAATTTCTGCATGAAAAGAAAAACAGAACACTTTATTATTAAAATAAATATGTATCCTAGCTAGGCTTTTAGCTTGCAAAAATTAAAAAATAGTTGTACCCATCTGTCATCGTCTAAAAGCTCCCAATTGTCCATATCATAAGTTGCAAAAAATAAAACTGGGTAAAGCAATGTATAAACAGCAAACAGGTTGACATTGACTTTGATTCTTGGCAGCATAGCACAAAACCTATGTATTTTTTATTATATGGTAGAACTCAGAGTAGGCCAGGTCTTACAATTTCTATAACCGTGTATATGACGTTGATGCTGTTCTCACTAAAAAAAGTTACTATAAACATATGTTTGGATTTTTATGTTATTTGTCAGTGTCATTATTGAGTCATGTTTTGATGTTTTACTTTTATTCTAATTTTTCTGATTATATTGAATAAAAATAAAAGGGTGATAGTATTTTACCTTATGTTCTGTTAAAATGAAATTGCAGAATAATGTGTTTCTAATTAATGTAGAAATTTTAGTGTCTTTAATTTTACAAGGTTAGCATTGCATATTTTTTTCTACACTGTAACAATGAACTTAAACCACAGCCTACTCTAAATTCTATAAAAAGTGTATTGTAGCAATTTGAGACAAGAACGAGACTGGCAATGTGATGTCTAGGATGTTTTACATTATACTTTTTTCGGCTAAACTAGTTACTACACTAGGTTGCATACTATATTAAACCTGAATTTCCCACCTCTATTTAGGAGATTTTAAAGGTAGCTGCCAAAGTTGTTGCCAATGTCGCCAACACTATATCCTGAATACATAAAAAATTCCGAGGTTATATTACTTTTTAAATGTTTGTTTTTATTAGGTTAAAAGAGTTTATTATACTAATTTACGACAATAATAATTATTATAATAAATATTCCAGAGATCAAGAACGCGTCAAAGTTATTAGTTATAAAAGATTGGCACCGCTGAAAATCGCTCTAATGCGCAGGTCTAGTATAAACACTTGGCTGAAAAATAAGACCGGACCTAGTTTTAAATTTAGAATCAAGCATGAAAACTTGGAAGCAATTGTTCTGATTTACATTATCCAAGTCGAGCTAGTTTTCAGTCTAGTCAGAGTTCTAGACGAAAAAAAGTATAATGTAAAACGGCCTTCTGATTAGCAACTTTTTAATACTGCTACATTAGTCTACCCTTTTCCCGGGTTTGTGCAGTACAGCAAAGTGAAAGAGAGGGCATCTTGATTTCATCATTTCGTAGCTTAAGTTGCAGCTGCACTTTCCCAAGATGAAGAGTTCCTTTCCAAACCTCTTTGGCTTCAACTTGAACACTTCCTTCTTATCCTACCCAAAGAGATGAAATGGGCTGTGGATGCAAATCGCTGCTCTCCACACACTGTCGGCCTGATAGACACCCTTAGTGCATACTGCTGCAGGGTGAACAATGTTGAAGACAGAGAACCTATTGGTAGTTGAGAAAAAGTCTTTTCGAACACCTTTGAGTTATCAACAATGTAACTTTTATCTTTGGATGTACATCAAAGTTGCGAACCGTATCCATCGCTACCTTGGAGAGTTTAGAGAGAAAAAGAGATATTTCTGAATGAGACAGCACCTTCTAAACGCCCTTTTCCTGCCAATAGAATGTAGACAAGATGTGATGTCTTAACCCATGAAACCGTGGAAGCGTTCTTCAGCAAAAGCCGACGCAATCAGATGAGTACCAATGCAACGGCATTTGCTACTAGTGCTACATACATATTCCAGTCACTATCTAAAGTTTCTCCAGTTCAAGTGCTTTTAAAAGAATGATAATGAGGCGTAAAGCACAAGGACGTCTTTGGTGTGCAAGATGGTTCGTTCATCGACATCTTCTAATGTGCGACGTTCACCATCAAGTCAAGATTCTGTCGTTGTTATCTTTGTTGTTGGCTACCTTTACAGCTGAGAATTTTGATAGAAAACAATGTGCCAGGTGTTTAAAAAGAGCGCATTCCTTCTACGACTAATCACAAGGAATTCTTGTCTTGTAGATGACCTGGCGACAAATTCCGCTTTCACGTCTTTTACATATCGTATTCTTTAAATTATTAGTATAGCAGGGATCACACATTTAATCTACCTGCTGAACGACGGTAATGAATACTCGTTTGGAAACGTGCGATTTCAAGTCTTCAAAGGTTCTGCAACTAATTCATTTCCAACCAAAGTTTCCAGTTTGTTTGCCCGATTTGCTTTTCTCCCTGTGCAACTTTGCCATTCAAGGACACGAGAAGGCGGGCATTTCCATTTCAGTTAAAAAATTGAGTAAAATCCAATATTTTCTATTTTGCTACAATTAATAATCTCGAGGAAAAGAGGATCTCTTCTGTGAAAACTGTAACTAAAGTCAGAAAACATTTTTGTGCTCATTTTTCTTGTAAAATTATGCAATAGTTATGATTTAAGAATGCGTGAATAGTTCAGTGCGGCCTTTTCTGCGCCCTGCAAAGTTTCCGCAGATTAAAAAACTTTCTTTGCAAAGAAGAGTATATCTAATATCCTCAAACTCAAAACCAAGTCGACTTATTTCAGCATCTGCGCCTTGACGGTCTAGGACGATTCGCCGCGACTCATTCGCCGCGAACCTTTCGCCGTGAGCTTTTGGCCGCAGACACATTTGCCGCAGACACTTTTCGCCGCGGTAACCATTCACAAGTGTAGCATACTGACAATTCCATTTGAAGATTTTTAGTTGAGGGCAACGAAGCAGATGTGGACTCGATTTCAACTTCTTAGCAAATATGGTATTTTATTTACCATATATTCATATCTACTAAAAACGTCTAGAAAACAAAATCTAACACAGTCGGTATATTTCAATTTTTTGTGGTATACGTACCTAATGCACAATTTTGCTTTTAAAATTTCCGTTGCGCATTTACTCTGCATTAGACACCATCTTTACAAAGATTAATTTTAATAAATTCTAATTTGTAAAGCAGTTGTTCTTCTCCATGGTAACATGCTTAATACATTACTAATAATGTTCTATAATTTATTGTTAATGACTATTTGAAGTAATAATAATTTCTTTAGATTCCAGACTACAATTTTGAATGCGGTTGTCTCATATAGTTCCTGTTGCAAATATGTGATTTTGGGAGAGATAATGCAACGGTTATGCAATATCAATCAGACAATAAGCTGAATAAGCAAAATTTTTACTGCCGGTTACTTTTAAATACATTTTTAATTCAGAAGTTTGTTTGCTACTTAGGTAGAAAATCTTAAAAGGGCTTTACCAATCAAAAGAAAAATAAGCGCACTGTCGGCTTACTTTTATAAATTTCACATTAGTTATTACCATTATGTGACAAATTAGCAAAAATAAAGCATAATTTCACATTAGTTCAGATAAATATCTCAAAGTAAATACGTTGGAACTTATTTGCGGCGAACTGTCCCTGCGGTGAACGACTCGCGGTGAAACGGGGTCTGCGGCAAACGTCTCCGCGGCGAATGACTCGCGGCGAAAGATGCGCGGCGAAAGGTCCCGGTCCGGCGCCTTGATGCTGGAAGAGACTGACAAACACAAGCGACACTGCTAGGCAGCGAGAAATCAACTGAAAATTACGTTTTGGGTACTGTCGACTTAAAAATGCTAATATAATAATCGACACCACAGCAACTAAACTTCGGACCGGGACCTTTCGCCGCGCATCTTTCGCCGCGAGTCATTCGCTCCGATAACTTATGAAGCCGATATCGGTCTCATAAATACAACATAGCGTTTCAGAAACACCTTTTGGCGATTTATGGAATGCATAACTTTATCGGTTAGATAAATTGCTTTCAGAAACCGGGCACAAGTCGGTGCGATAAGTTATGTAGCGCTGGTGCATTCTACATCGGTTGAGGTTTCACGCGGCTTTTTTTCAATTACCTATAGCTAACAGCAGATTATGTTTAAGATGAAAGTACCGGTATAGAACGACAGTATTGTTGAAAAATGTGTAACAGTTTCAAATTATTTCAGTTTTTTAAAGTATCTTTTGTTTTTCTAGTGTTGCAAGTGCAGTAGCCACCTATCGGTTTCTCTCGTAACTACTTAAGAAACCGATAGTTATAAAGTAGAGTACAATATTTTGAGCAACACTTAAGAAGTTTATCGGTTCCATAAAGTTATGCATCCGATAACTATATGACACATAACACCACCTTTCAGAAACCGGGCATTAGACCGACAAAGGGGCTGCAAGTTCTGCAGATTTGTTTGGTTTGGCTGTAAATAACAGACTTTTAGCGGAATAATAGGAAGCAAGAAATATTTTAAAATTTGTTAACGTACCTACTACAAGTAACACCATAAAGTAATTTAAATTTTAAGGGTTCGAATAGGATATAGTGAAAATTCCACAGATGTGGAACGAATGCGACTTGCGTTATACTTTATGACTTCAAGAATGCAATTTTTAAGTTACCGACAAAATGCAATAAAAAAGAATGCCGGCAAATTATACAATACACATACAAATTCCAATAAATAAACATTAACACACATAATAAAGATGTTGAAAAGCGTTAAAAGTGAATCCGAAACCGGCAGTAAATATTTTGCTTATTCAGCTTATTGTCTGATTGATATTGCATAACCGTTGCATTATCTCTCCCAAAATCACATATTTGCAACAGGAACTATATGAGACAACCGCATTCAAAATTGTAGTCTGGAATGTAAAAAAATTATTATTACTTCAAATAGTCATTAACAATAAATTATAGAACATTATTAGCAATATATTAAGCATGTTATCGTATACCATAGAGAAGAACAACTGTTTTACAAATTAAAATTTATTAAAATTAATCTTTGTAAAGATGATGTCTAATGCAGAGTAAATGCGCAACGGAAATTTTTAAAGCAAAATTGTGCATTAGATACGTATACCACAAAAAAATTGAAATATACCGACTGTGTTAGATTTTGTTTTTTAGACGTTTTTAGTAGATATGAATATGTGGTAAATTAAATACCATATTTGCTAAGAAGTTGAAATCGAGTCCGCATCTGCTTCGCTGCCCTCAACTAAACATCTTCAAATGGAATTGTCAGTATGCTACACTTGTGAATGGTTACCGCGGCGAAAAAATCGGCGGCGAAAAGTGTCTGCGGCCAAAAGCTCGCGGCGAAAGGTTTGCGGCGAATGAGTCGCGGCGAATCGTCCTAGACCGACTAAACTTTCCCAAGATAAGTTAATAAGTTATAATCTATACTACCAACAACAACAACCATAATGTTTTTTGTTCTTTCTTTGTTTGGTAAACTAATCGGAAATGCTAGTTAAATAGTATTATGTATAAGCTGTTCAAGATAGAAGCAGCTGTATTTGGAATCCAAAGGTTATCTTTATTGAGCAAAGCAAAAGCTACATTAGAAGTGAAAACATCACGGAACAGATGCAGTTCAATGGCTTAAGGCTTACAACACCAGTTCCATGCTTATGCAAAAATGCTCGCTTGTGGAACCCCTGTTTATCATATTGGTTTTAAACATCTTATACGTATGTACTTCTGATCATTCAAATTACTAACTCTCAAGGCCGATTCAAGGCGTGTGTGCGGTATGTACATCGTACATAGGTGCTAAATACAACAAATATCGTCTCCAGTTCCTCTAAACTGATAAAGAAAACAACTATTAGTGCATCCCAAAAAGACCAAGAAGCGAAATCTCTTTGGAAGCAACGTCCGTCTCTGATTTTAGGGTAGCCGTATCAAGCGTATTCCTATTCAAGCCTACAAAACTTTTGCCTCATCACGAACTACCGATTCATCTGCTCTGCTGTGTCCAGACTAATAAAGTTCTTGCGCCAAAAGAAGAAGGCAGTGTGTCATAGTTTACATCAATCGAATATCCACCACTTCTGATGGCGCTATTGAATGAAAAGGGGCAAGTTTGAGGCTATAAGAATTTAGATTTTAAGAAAAGGTAATTTTCATTGCTTTGTTGTTACATATCATTCTTTATTTTTTGCAAGTGTATTTTCATCACTTTCACATGTATTTTTTATAAATTGCTGTAAGACAGATTTCGTAGTAGTTGCGTAACCGTTTTTAATAAACCGAGTTAACTCAAATAACTGTCATATACCAGGTGAATACCTATGAAATGAGACTTTCAGCTATTAGACCACAGATGGCGCTAGGAGTATTTTTAAACTGTCCCAAATGTCTTATTTCTTTCGTCTGTCATCTGTCAACAATATTCAATTCATTGTTTGTGATGTTTCATACAACAACGCATTTTTCTCGCTCTTAAAAATGTCGAATTTCGTGCCTTCAAACTACGATTTGCGGACATCGTTGATTTTCTGTTATCAATTGAAGAAAAACGCTTCTCAAGCTCATCAAATGCTTATAGAAGCTTACGGTGGACATGCTCTAAGCAGAGCACAGTGCTTCAGGTGGTTTGAAAAATTCCGAAGTGGTGATTTTAGCGTGGAGAACGAGGAACGTGGCCGGCCACCGAAAAAGTTTGAGGACACCGAATTGCAAGCATTGTTGAATGAAGATGATGGTCAAACGCAAGAAATGATGGCAGAGCAGTTGGGAGTGACCCAAAAAACCATTTGCAAACGTTTGAAAGACATGGGCATGATTTTAAAGGTCGGAAGATGGGTGCCGCATGAACCGACTGAAAGGCAGCAAGAGAACCGAAAAACCACTTGTGAAATGCTGCTCTTCCGGTTCAAAAGGAAGTCTTTTTTGCATCGAATCGTTACGGGTGATGAAAAATGGGTGTATTTCTCCAATCCCAAGCGTAAACGATCGTATGGTCCGCCCGGCCACAAGCCAAAATCAACGGCCAAACCAAATCGCTTCGGCCGCAAGGCAATGCTGTGTGTTTTCTGGGATCAGCATGGTATGATTTGGTACGAGCTATTAAAACCAGGTGAAACAGTTGACGGTGCACGCTACCAACGACAATTGGCCGATTTGAACAGCGCTATACACCGAAAACGCCCAGAATATGCCGATCGGCGTCACAAAGTAATTTTTCTTGATGACAATGCACCACCACATCGAACAAGAGCGACCCGGGAATTGGTGGAGACGTACGATTGGGAACCGCTGGTGCATGCGGCTTACTCACCAGACTTGGCGCCTTCCGATTATCATTTGTTTGCATCGATGGGCCACGCACTTTCCGAGCAGCGCTTCAATTCTCACGAAGAAGCCAAAAAATGGCTCGATGATTGGTTTGCGGCCAAAGACGGCCAATTTTTTTGGCGCGGCATTCACAAATTGCCTGAGAGATGGGTAAAATGTGTCGCTAGCGATGGCTATTATTTTGAAGATTAAATTTGTAACCATTTTTTGTTAATAAACGTTTAAAATTGAAAAAAAAAGTCTCATTTCATAGGTATACACCTATGTAAATATGTACGATCAGATCAGAAACATAAGTTAAGTTTTCGAAATTGCGTTTAATGCGCAGCAACAAGGCTTTAATAACTACTTTTTTTCTAAAATCTAAATTCTAATAGCCTCAATCTTATGAATTGACGCTTAAACTTGTCAAATTTAAGATGGAACAACAGCGTCTCTAACAGAGCAAAACAACCTTTACGGAGCTCATTTTACGATCGTCTTTTGTTTGGTGTCAGTACTTTGTATTGCAATCAACTGGCTTTGGACGATCGCGAATTATAATAAATGAGTCTTGGGAGTAGTTACAGTATAACCTTTTGCTGACATTTAAGTGAAATATCAATTATGACATTAGGTTTTTGATTGTCAGCAAATCAACCTCAACATTTTT
>VTPC01002138.1:0-16304 GCA_011009095.1 Ignelater luminosus
TTTTTTTAGCGACACGAAACGCATCAAGCGTGATATCCCGTAATACACAGCTATTACTTATTATTATTTCAAGCCGCTAAAATCTGATTTTTGGTGTTTGCTTATATTTATACGTGCATTATATAATTAGTAAATACACAAAAAAGGGCTTAACACTTAATTACATAATTGACAGGTTACATAAAGAGTGTAAAGCATTATTGTGCATCAAAGTTAGCAAAAGGATAGTCTTATTTCTTCTTCGTGTTATTATTTATTAAACATTAATATTATTAAAGGAAACTGTTTTAAATGAAATAAGAATTACTTGAAAAAATTTAATAAATTAATATTTAATTACACCTAGTTTATATAATATTATCTCACGTTTTATATCTTTTATTCTAATTCTTTTAGTGTAGATTTCATTTTGACCAATGATTTATTTATTCGGAATGCAATAATATAAATTTCAATTATCGTATTACTGATTACGTGACGCAGGAAGCAATCGATCTGCACCAAGATATTTCTTAATTGCAATCAATATTCTTTGTGTACGAGTGTAAAGTATAAAGCAAAAATAAAAATTGTCATTCATAGAATTTATACTGCAAAATAAATATAAAAAGGAAAACACTTTGAAAGGAAATTATGATAAAAATCTGTTATTAAAGGAATGCGTGCAGGTTTATTGATTGCAAGGACGATGTTTTTTCTTCAATAAACGATAATTTTAGATATTATGTTTTATTAACAAATTAGATCCTGTATTTAATTTATTTTTATCATTTTCTTATTGAGCTTGACCTTAAAAATACGCATAACGTCGACCTTGAACAATAGAAAGTGCATTGTCCTGCATATCAATTCTGATAATACGGCGATGAGCATTCTTCAATTTAAATATTTAAAAAATGTTAAGGTTGCTTAGTCAAGTTAAATATTATTATATTTAGATTTTAATTATGTTTGTATCTTGCATAATTTACTTTTTTATAAATTGGCGCAAAGATACAAAAATCTGGTTGGTTCTCTTAGAACCTTCAGAATAACCTGATTGTTGATTGGCTGATACGTCCTGGAGTTAAAGAATTTTAGAACGGGATAGACACAGTCGCGCCAGACAGTATATAAATGAACCGGCTAACGACAACCCGCAATTGCATTCGTGCTTGTGCTAGGTCAAGATTCAAAAGTGTTTTATCGTGAGTGTGTTTATTGAAAAAACTACAATTATGTCTTTGCTACCTTTACTTTTTTCCGATAATTGGGATGCTACGCGTCCCTCGCGTATTTTAGACCAACATTTCGGTGTTGGATTGGATAATGCGGATTTATTATCGCCACTTATCCATCCATTCAATTCAATGTCTTTGATAAGAAACCATCCTGGATATTATAGACCATGGCGTGTTGCTAGAACCGATTCTGGATCCACTTTAAAAATTGACAAGGATAAATACCAGGTGACTTTGGATGTGCAACAATTTGCTCCCGACGAAATTACCGTGAAGGTCACCGGTAATAATACAATTACCGTGGAAGGAAAACATGAAGAAAAGCAAGATGAGCATGGATTTGTGTCGCGTAATTTTATTCGCCGATATGTTTTACCTGATGGGCATGATATTAATAATGTAGTCTCGACCTTGTCTTCTGATGGAGTCTTGAGTATTACAGCTCCACGTACTGCAGAATCTGGCGAGGAACATCGTACTATTCCCATTCAGCAAACTGGGGCTCCAATGAAAGTCACCGAAAAGAAACAAGAGGACCAAGCTTCCCAAAATGAATAAATATCTGTTATTGGGCTTATAATCCAGAATCATGTAATTCCACTTTTATGTATTCCTATTTTGCTTATATGCACTTGATGTGTATGCATTTGGTAGCTAGTTATAGAAATCACTACTGTATTTAATTATTTTTTTTAGTTACTCAATAAATATATTTAAAGTAATTTTTCTATGTTCAAAATGAGGGTATTAAAAATACTCCATCATTATATGTTATCTTTTATATTGTTATTTATATGCTTTACAATGTAAGTTAATTAAAAAAAAAAGATCTAAATAAATATTTAAGACATATCTGTTGATAAATAATTATTTTAATTAAAGCATAAATGAACAACTAAAATGAATTAATATTGTTGCACTGCAAGGTAAAATAATTTTTGTTATCAAATTCAGCTGCTTGCAGTATAACAAAATGACAAAATATTCTTGTTAAATTACTAAACAAAATATGCTGCCAATTGAGACATCTTATCTTTAGGTGGCCTTGGTTTTCTTCTGCCTCTGCCTCGATTATTTGTAGGTTTTGCAATAAATACCCGTTTACTTGCAATTGCTTTGTGTTTTTCTACAAGATTAGAAAATTGCTGCGTACAAAATATACATCCTGCCATCTCTGTGGCATCATTGGGTAATTTTGTTTTATCTTCTTTGTATTCAACATTGACCAATTGCGAACCACAATCACATATATCGTCTTGTACAGTAATCTTCAGTGCATCCTCAAATATATGAATTATAACGTCACATCTAAAAATAAAATCAAATTAATTAACATCGTAATGATATCATAAATAAGATGTAATTTTCATTGATTATATGTTACAGACTATAAACCCTGCCAATGAAGAGATTTATGAATTACCTGTTGCAACCAAGTTTCCATTTTGGTGATGATGATGGATCAAGCACTAATACTCCCCCGTCGCATTCTACACAACTTGAAACACCATTTGCATTCAAACTGTGAGGGCAAGTTGGATGAGAGCAAACATTGCATCCATTTCCTTTTTTCATATCCCTAAAATAAATAAAATTATAAATCTATTATAAAAACAAACATTCAATTAACAAACCTAAATGGTGGATTGTTATAACAATATGGGCAAAATGTAAAACTTTTACCCTTTACACCTGTAGACCAAATTAACAATTCAAAATCATCAAGGGGGCATTTTAATTCTTTATAAATTTTAATGTTTCCATTTTGTGGTAAGTTGTAGGTTTCATCACAGTGAGGGCAATGTAATCTTACTGGTTTTGCTTGTATGAATTTCAGGTATCTTCTGCACTTTCCACATCTGAAAATTATAAAAAGAATTCACAATTCAAACTTGAATAGTTTTAGGCTAAATAAATTATCTTAATGTAAAACTAACAATTAGTTGAATGTGAGAATTATTCAAATTTATAATAATAAGTAAAAAATAACCACAAAAGGTAACATAAGACAATTATCGTGTTATAGTTGTCTTACATTTTAATCTTTATAATTATTTTATAGATTCTACTTTTGTCTTATTAAAGATGGTGTAAACTCTTGTGATATGACTGGTGTATAATCGTGTGATGTCATCGGTGCGAATAACTCAACAATGATAACCATAAAGAGATGTAGGCACATTCCAACCAATGCCATGATGAATAGTGGTTTTTACATTTTAAGTAAACATTTTAACTAATAATAATTATTTATACAAAAATACATCAATAACAAATTTTAGTAGTGTTCAAAATAGTTCTTTAAATTCTTTTTCTAATTCCTAAGCCAACTATAACCCGTAATAAACAAATTAAAATATTCTCTTGAAAACCATCCCTGCCAGAGACATTACAAATACAGGGTGGCCCAAAACAAAAACAAAACAGATTGAATAACTACCCCAAAAATAATCTTTCGAAAAAACACAAAAACATGTCGATTTATATTTATGGGGTCATTTAAAAAGTAAAATTTATGTGACGCAACCAGCTTCATTATAAGATTTACGCCAACAACGTATTGTCAACGGATGCCAACAAATAACTCTACAAATGCTCCAGAATGTGTGACAACGTTTTGAACATAATCTCTATCATCGTACTGTTAAAAGTTTGTAATTGTTAAACAAAATGAGAACAAATGCCACTTTAATTTAATGTCACCCTGTATCTTCCCAACAAATCAACCAAATTTAAAAACTCAAAACGAGACAATATACAGAATTGAAAAGCCTTTCTAATGATGTGCCACTTAAACCCCCTTCCCTAGAAATTGTTGAGGGACTGACGCCCCCCCCTAGAGAATTAAAGTTTAGAGTTCGAATTGTACATCAAGAATGTCCCCCTCTCAATACAAATCGACGTGTTTTTGCGTTCTTTCGGAAAATTATTTTCCTGAGAGTTATTCAGTCTGTTTTGTTTTCGTTGGGCCACCCTGTATATGTTTACTTAGTCGAATCATAAATACTATTGCACAATTAGATGCACTTATTGTGAATGAGCCATAAATATTTTGACATAAGGCAATACGTCAAGTTTTTTGAAGTTTGTTCGTTAAAAACATATATACACCGTTCACGATGTTTATGAGTCGTAATAGGCCATGGCCATGCTTTCATTTTGTTAGGTTGGAAGTGTTTTCTATTTTTTTTTAAAATTGCCGTACCTGCGGCTGTATTTGGCGCCGTTGTACGATCAAAAATTTTGCATAAACGTTTAGTACCGATTAGTTTTGTTTTGTTAGTTATATTTGCAGAGTTACAAAAACAAGACAACAGCGTGAGGTCACACTGTCATAAAATTATAATCTTAAAGTACATTAAGTGTCAATCAGATTCTACAAGCCGAGTTAATAGATAAACAGCCCAGTTTACAATACTCAAACTGTCATTCTGCCACAGCCATAAACATCATGAACGCTGTATAGTGTTCGATTCAATATCAAAAAAAGCAATCATCGAATAGGGTGACGACAAAGAAAATCATATTGCAGTAATTGCGCTTCATAAATTGGGTATGGAAAAAGTTAATATTTTTAAGACGTTACAAAAGCTTGGAATAAGCCAAATGCTTGTTTATAGTACCATTGATCGCTTCAATGAAACATCGGAAGTAAATGATCGACATAGATCTGGCCGGCCGCCTGTTCAAACTCTAGCAGCCATCAAAGCAGTACACAAACGAATTCGTCGAAACTCGCTTCGGCAGTAAAAGGTCATGTCAAGAGAGCTGAAGATACCGCAAAGATCTATGTCTCGATTATTAAAACTGATTTAAGATTAGGTGCATATCGTAAAACAACGGAACATTTGCTAACAGAAGCTCTAAAGAAAAACAGAATGGAAAAATCAAAAGATTACTTCACTGCAAAATCTTGTTTACAGACAAAAAGATTTTTATGGTAGGGGAACATTTTAATAAACAAAATGATCAAGTATACGCCCACAGTTTTCAAGAAGTGTCCCAGGTAGTTAGAAAGGTTCAGAAAGCTCATCAGCCGGCTTCAATGATGGTTTGACGGAGAGTCACTTACAATGGAGTAACAGAACTGCATTTTTGCGAAAAAGAGGTGAAGACATCAGCCAAAGTATACCAAAAAACGGTTTTGGAATCTTGAATGAAACCTTTAAACATGACCATGTTCAAAAATCAACCGTGGAGTTCTCAACAGGACCCTGCACTGAGTCACAAAGCAAAAACTACTCAAAAATGGTTAAAAGAGAATGTTCTTCATTTCATATGCACTGAAGACTGGTCTTTGGCAAGCCCTGATCTCAATTTGTTGGATTATAAATTATGGTCCATTTTGCAGGATATGACTTGCTCCAAAAGGCATCCAAATATTGAATCATTAAAATGTTTGCTTATATCAAAACAGTGACTCATTTTCCTATTTCTTTCTTACAAGCTGCCGCAGATGATTGGACAAACAGCTTCAAGCCGTGTATGCGGGCAAAAGGCAGCTATTTTGAAAGAGTTTTTGTTTTTGTAATTTTAAATCATGTGCTTAATAGATAATACCTAAATTACAAAAAAAACATTGTGCCATTTCATTTTTAGATGGTGTAGATAGTGTAACAGTATTTATGGCAAGACTAAGCAGTCACCACAGAAATCCATATAGTAACTGCTTCATTCATTTAGAGAAATTTAAATTTTGACTTATAGAAGGAAAACAAAGATCGCTCATTTTTATTTTCCCAATGAATTTGTTTTGACGAATTAGGCCAGTACAGTGCAAACCTTAACACTTTAATAACAGCTTATGAAAATTTAGTTTTAAATTACTAAATGTAGACATAATAACCCCTTACTAGAAACTGAACATGTCAAGTTTCCTGTAACATTATGAAATGAACATTCATCAATACAGGGATGGGTTAAAAATGATTCAATCTGTGCAGAAAACAAAAAAGTAACTGATATACAAAAATCATAAATTAGGTTATAGTTTACTCAGCATTTGTTTTAATGTAATATACATTAAGAATTCTTGCAAAAAGTTTAGCCAACAAGTTACTGCCAGATCTGTGCTGTGACACTCGTCTTTCATAACTTCTGACTTACCATCACGAGGAGTATCATACCATAAACAATCAAAATTGATTAATGTTCTATTTTTATAAACAAAATTAACTCTTTTTTAAGAACTTTGACGCCTACTATTGGCTTAACGAGGCAATCTTGAAATATTCTTACTTTGATCCCAGGAATCTATGGTTAAGCTATGCCCAAACATCTTGGAGAAATGCTATATATCACAATAAATTAAGATCTGTAGGCAAATTCTAATATCTGAGTTTTCAGAATATGTCAATATTGGGAAAAGTTTCTGTTTGTCCTTCGTAATGAGATATGCTCATTACCATCTGGTAAAAACGAGTTAACGTCAAAAAGTTCTTCTAAATCTCGAATGTTTGTAAACAATAACAAAACTTATTTACTAACCTTATTAAACTCTAAAAATATAAGAATGTAATATTACAATTTAAATTAATGAAAGTAATTTAAAAATCTCTACCGCAGGTAAAGACGTCATTAATACTTTAATGTTCGTCATAAGTGAGCAACTCAAGAAAATTTTTAAATTTAATACAAGAATGTATATGATACATTACAGTGCATTTAAAATAAAATAGTTGACATCATTTCCATTAGCACCAGAAGTGACAAAAATATCTATACAAAATCGTGCACCATGTGATCTTGATTGTGGTTTTTCTAGTAAACAAAATAATAATGTCGACTTTTGTGATACATGATGTAGCTTCTTTATTTGATATTGCCCATATTGAATTAAAAAATATAGAATGTCCACCATCACTTTTTTGTTTTGATTTTCATTTAGTTTTTAGAATAGCAATGCATTTGTTGGGGAATATGTTGGAATGTACAAATTATTTTATTAGTTAAGTTCTATATCAATGTTGAAAGACTGTTTAAAAATTGACATGCTCTTTTGTGGTACACTTTAATATAAAACCAAGTATAAATTACAATTTATACAAAATAACCTTTTATAATTATAGACATTTGTACCGGCATATTTAATGTTAAAGACTACGTATAAATAAAACATGATTTATTAAATTATCAAGCTGTCCTTGATATAAATTATAGCTTTGATGGTATATTAAGACATTGTAACAATTATTCAACAGTTATATCATAATACACTTTTAATACGATGTTTTTCAGTCATTGACTTCAACTATAATCTTATTATTCAATTGGTGATTTAATTCAAGTGAGTTTTTAAATTGCAATATTATAACAATATTAGCAATGTCAACTATATAACACAATTTTTCTACATGATGCATATTTCAAACTATACAGGGTGATTTATAATGAGTGTAAAAAACTTTGGAGGTTATCTTGAGTAAAAAATGTTTAATGACTGTCAGTAGAGCAAAAATCAACTTCTACTTGTATGTAACTCTCTTAAGAAGACTAATTAGGGGCAAAGTTCAATCTTGGGAAGGTGAAGCTCAACTTGTTTCTAGACCAAGGGAACTCAATTTCTACTCAAGAAGGGTTAAAAGAAGAGAAGAGCTTTAGTGCCAAGATATATACAGACTATGATGCCAAATTGGGATAATCCATAACCCTGACTGATTTTGAGAACGTTATTTTATTTAATAATATAGTTTGTAATACAAAAAAATGAAACATTGCCATATAATTAGAGAATGTTTAAGTTTAATGAGGAGAGCTTTATCTGATTTTAACAAGAAGAAAAAGGACAAATCGGTTGCCATGTATGATCTTGATAGGAGGACGCAAATTATCGATAAATATTGGTTAAATAAAATTGTAATTGATTAAAGGCACATTACACACATAAGAGCTCTTATGGTATATCATTGACGCATACAAGTGATTGAATATTATGACTAATATTAGTGTTTGTGACTTCTATCAAATCAAAAAGAAGGAGCTGTCATGTTTTTCTAAAGTAAGCGACTACCATTAACGGGTATAAGCAAATTTATCATATAAAAGATATTAATATTACGCTGTAATATTTGTTTTACACAGAAGCAATAACTAGTCCATAAACCACTACTAGTCCTGTACGCAATTTAGCACAGCTTCTCCAATAAATCACAACTAAACTTAGAACACCGAAAAGGAATTATCCAAACAAAACTACTTCGTGTTCCAGTACACCAAGAGCAGACAAAAAAGGATAGGTCTCACCGTTTTCTTTTCTTAGATCTACTTCTCTGTAGTTTTTCGTTGCCATGGTATGCAGTACCTACCAAGTACATATATCTACGAAAAAAATGCTACATACCGTACAGATGTCTCATTATTTCCTTTATTTTGATAGCATGTCAGTTATCTGAGACCAAAAGCTTTATTTGCAAAAACCATCCTTTGTACTGATTAGTTTAACAAACAGAATTTAGACAGACCCTATTGACCATTTTATTTTCTACATAATGCATTTGCTGTTACATACACAGCCTCAAAAAGAAATAACTGAGTTTCAACTTTCAATTTCTTTTGATCATAATGAATGATAGTGTATCAGAACCATCGGTCACTTTCTTACTTTTATTTTCATTTTTTTTCTCATCATAACTAGACATAACCTTAACATACAGTATGACCTTCTATTGACAGTCCAATTTACATTATTTCAGCATTGCTGAAGTTACTCCGATTGGAGTAAATCTATTCTGCTTCACAAAGTTTTACCCCTATTTCATATACAGGGTGGCTTAAAAATCATTCACCAGCATATAACTATTTTATTTTTAAAGATATGAAAGAAATGCAAAGGAGAAAGTTGTTTGATGTAAGGAGAGGCATAATATCATGTACTAAAAGAAAACTCAATGCCCACCGTTTCCGCGTAACATCAACTAACTTTAATTGTTTAAATGGAACACCCTGTATATTTCTCAAAATTCTGAATACACCTGAAATTCTATTTTCAACTATATAACATACTTAACGATTTTCTTATGGGGCTTTTTAAAAGATCATGTTTATGTAACCTCCATCAGCAAGTCTAAATGAGTTGAAAAATAATATTACTGCAGCTATAGCATTAGTTATGCCAGAAATGTTACAACGCGCTAGGCATAATTTAATTCTCAGAGCAGAAAAATGCTTTAGTTGTTTTCTTTAATGTTAGCCCGATCCTCAAGAAAATCATTAAGTATATCATATGGGTAAAAAGAGAATTTCAGGTGTATTCAGAATTTTGAGAAATATACAGAGTGTTCCATTTAAACAAATAAAGTTAGTTGATGTTACGCGGAAACAGTAAGCGTTGAGTTATCTTTCAATGCATGATATTATGCCTCTTATTACATCAAACAACTTTCTTCTTTGCATTTGTTTCATATCTTTAAAAATAAAATAGATAGGCTGGTGAATGATTTCTCAGCCACCCTGTATACATATATTCCGGTCGTTACTCCTCACTTGGTGAATTTTTATAAGAATCTTAAAATGTTTAGTTATAATTAGATCTAATCAAAAATTCAATATTCAGAACTGTTGGGGATAATTTATTTCATAATTACTTTAGTACCTTCTATATTTATTCAGTTGGCAACACTTTTGGATCCAAATATCTTGAAAATAAAAAGTGTCAATTGACACTTAAGATTTGACATAAGCCATCATAAACACATTAAAGTTGCTAAAAAGCACATAATTAACAAGTTTTTCGAGTTTGATTTACAATTGGCGAACCAAGAGCTGGGGTTAAATTTCGTCAAAATGTATCAAAATGGCGAAAAAGAGAGTGGTCAACAGCTACAGCAACTTTGCCAAAACTGGCTATGAATCCCTAAACCTCGAAATTTGCAACATTTATGACTGTTTTTGACAATATGTTTCGCTGTTGTGGCAACAGTGTTCACCCTCTTACTAGTTCTTTAAATTTCCAAAAGAGGTTGGAACGATTTTGTTTTTCTTAGTTTTGCTCTGATAGAGAAGTTATTAAAGTTAATGCTTGAGCAAGGTCATGTGGTAAACAGAGTGGTATGTGGTGTGTTTAATGTCAGTTTCAGTTGTCTTACTCCCTACTGTGTAGAGCCTAGTTGCTTCATTTGCACGTTCTGGCACCAGCTGTGCTTTAGATAATCCGCGGCAATATGCTGATTGTACAAACTTGTAATGTTGCAAATCATACTTAGGGACTTACAAATATGAGTTTTCATAATATTATTAAGTGTCTGAATATTTTGGGAAGAACGTCGAAACTTGAGAAAATGCTGAGAATTCACTCTAAACACTCTTAGACACCAGATTATTAGTTCGGAATTACGAATTACATCATGTCATTCGAGACGTAGGAAAATCTTTAAAGAATTTGTGGCACTGCACTGATTGTACAAAAAGTATGCCTAGAATTTATATATGTATAAGTGTAAAGTTATAATTGAGTTTTCATAATGTTATTAAATGTCTAGATATTTTAAAAAGAACAGTGAGAATTCCGACAAAAACATTGGAATCCTACTC
The DNA here is from genome assembly GCA_011009095.1 of Ignelater luminosus. Lineage (NCBI taxonomy): Eukaryota > Metazoa > Arthropoda > Insecta > Coleoptera > Elateridae > Ignelater > Ignelater luminosus. The sequence continues at coordinate 10,749 of VTPC01002138.1, forward strand.
AAAACAGATTATTAATTCGAAATTAACATTACATCGTGCCATTTGATATGTAGAGAAATCTTTAGATAATCCATGGCCCTAAAAAAGTACTCATACGTCACTAAATGTCTATGAATCCTGAAAAAGACTGTAAATTCTGGGAGAAATAAAAACTCTAAACCACTGAAGACATTAAATAACAAACAGATTAGAAAGACTAAAAGAGCTCATAGCAGAATTTCTTATGATGCCTTTGTATGGTAAAAAGGGTAGAATATATGGAACATTTAATGTCACTATACAGTGTCTAGGCACAGCAGTGTCTATGGCAAGTTGCCTCATTTGTATGTTTTTGCGCCAGTCCTGTGCTTATGTCCACAAGTAGGCAGTAAGTGGTCAGATTGACAACATATGATTGCTCAACAGTTGGCAGCATTGAAATGCGTTTATTTACTTGGGTACAGTGGTTTAAATCCAATTAAGTAGGCAGATTTGGATTTTGTTTTCAGCAAAAGATTACCATTGTTGTAAGTCAAGTAAGATTTTGCGGTTAGATTAGAGGTTAGGTTAGCTCTATGATTGAGCCAATTGCACATTTTAATGCTAGTGTTCAGGAGTAGTAATCATGCTGTTATGCTGCCAGCATCAAAGAAAGAGCTTTGAAAAGTGTTGCCTTTACCTTTATGGAAAATGACGTTTTCTTCCATTCATAAATTGACTTTATTTTAAATTTCAATATCTTCATTTACAAGGTGTTACGGGGTGGATTGTTTTAAAATGAACACACTGTATATTTATGTAATTACGGCATTTAGTGGTTTTTAGCAATGGTTCTGGTAATGTGGCACGATTAAATATGCCAACATGCTTAGCTGATCGGTAAATAAGCTATAAACTTGGCATAATTTGCTATGTCACAATATTGCATTACAGCCTATGAGACAACCGTAATAATCTAAGAACCATGCTTTTTAGCAACATACCAAGTATAAGTACTTGTGTTACCATTACATTTATGTGAACAGTGGTTATTGGAGGGAAAGTTGTTAAGACATCACACTTAAATGTCATTTGTCATATCGCAACATACACACGTTACAAAATAGGTAAGTGGTGGCATGTTAGAGGTTATCATTACAGTTTTTATTTCTTTTAGTTATTAACCAATGGTAGCCACAGTGAATTACCCTGGTTGACAGACAGATGTCACTTAAAATCTACAGATGCTTTAGTAATAAAAATTAAAATTCCTTTTTACTAGTTTCTCATGTGTAGATGTGTTCTGTGATGTGTAGTCTCAACATGATACCAACTATTTTTTATAATTAGACTTTGACTTAAAGTGATTATTTCTTATCAACTCAATAAATAGTGACATTCTGAGTCTTAAATCTTAATAAAGTAACTGATTTGCCAGAAAAAAAGCATTAAATACCTTGAATGCGCTTTTCCAGATGCACTTAAAGGAGAAAAGGAAACTTCAAATAATTGATCCATACCATCAATGTTTTTAACAAAATATTGAAATTTCAGCCTAAATATCTCCATTGTATGATTTAAAACTGCATGAAAATTTACTTTTCCCACAGCAATCAAGTTCAATTGTTTTTCTACAGCTGAACGCATTGTTGGTAAAACTAACTCAGCATCAATCTAAAAATAATCATTTCAGAAATTAATTCAAGTTAATATAACTAGTATTAACCTTCTGGTATCCATGAACTAAAACTATTCCTAAGGTAGTGGGAATTAATCTTCGACCTCCAGAAACAGTAACATAATTTCTTTGACAAATATTATTAATGTGAACAGGTATAGATGCATCTGTACCAATTCCATGTTTTTCCATTAGTGTGATAAGTTCAGCTTCAGTAAGATAATCTGGAGGACCTGTTTGATGTTCTGTAAGACGTGTATCTATTACAGAAACAGTCTCATTTTCAGTGAAAGTTGGTAAAATCTCATTTTTCCCTAATGCCTAAAAATTACAATAAATATCTTCCTTGTAAGTATTTATCCTATGATTGATTTGTACCTGCCAGGACATAACTGTTGTATAACCAGGATCTAATAATTTCTTTCCTGTCACTGAGAAAATTTCATCATTAATCTGAAAAGTAGTAGTAGTTGCAAGAAAGGTGCAGTCTCTGGATAAGGTTGCTATAAAATGTCTTGTTATATAATCATACAACCTCCAAGCGTCACCATCAAGTTCATTTTTTGATGCAGATTTCATTGGTGTAATGGGAGGATGGTCACCTACAGATGCATAAATTACTCTTTATTTCAAAGTCTAAACTATGATGTTTACCAGCATCATGTCCCTTTCTAGGCTTGTTTAGTCCTTCGGATAGTATTTCTGAAACTTCTTTTCCCCAATCTGAACTATTTCGTTGCTGCTGAAGTACACCACTGTAATAATAACAAATAGTAAAAGCACAAAACTAAGGCAGTGATACTAACACTAAATCAAAATTCTCTGGATAACTAGTAGTTTCAGTACGTGGATAACTGATATAGCCCTGCGTATACAATTTTTCTGCAATTTGCATAGCATGATGTGGTCCCATACCTAAACCAGAACTAGCTACTCGCATCAACTCTACAGTATTTAGTGCCAATGGACGAGCCTTGCTCATTTGTTTACATGTTACGCTTAAGACTCTATAAAAATGACAATGTTTAAAGTTAGTAAAATTTCATAAAGAATAACTAATTTACTTTGCTTCTTTCTGATCTTTAATCATTTGTAAAAACATAGAAGCTATGTCACGATCAAAGCATCTAACACGCTGCCAATCTAATGGGATTTCCTGACCATCTTTAGATTTTATGGTAGCTTGTAACACCCAATAAGTTTCAGGTTTAAAGGTCTGTATTTCATCATGTCTCTGCACACAAAATCCTAAAGTTGGAGTCTGACAAGGCCCATATGAAATTAATGAGGCATCTAAATCTCCATAACGTCCTTGAAAGAATTTTGTTTGGAATCGTGTGAATGCACAACCTATTCTTAGATCTAATTCCTGACGAGCATCTACACTTCTTGCTTCATTCTCATTAGGATACACTACAAAAGTTTTCTTTATAGCTTATTAATATGAAGATTTTTCATAGATATACCTAAATTATTAAATGCTGCCTTTATATCTTTTTCTGTGATTGCTGAAAATCGAGCTCGATATGTTACACTGCTACTAAATACATTTCCACTAAGAGTTCCTGAAACAACACCCATAACTTCATAACAGATATTTTCACCTTCCTTATCACAATCGAGCCATAAAACTAATGTATCGCATCCTTTAGCTTCTTGACGTAGAAATAGGGGCATTTTTAATTTCGGCATGGCTTCCTTTTTTTCTATTTGACAAGAAAATAATTCTGCTGGATCAACTCGATCCCAATTATTGTATTTTCCTATAAAATCCACGCCCATTACGTGTCCACACACTGATGTCATCTTAAAGCGAGCTGGTACATTTTGAAAAGAGCCGGCCCATTCATGGACCGAACAAGCACCGTTGAATGCTAGAATTATAAATATAAATGTTTATTAAGTATAGATTTATGATTTTCTTTTTACTACCTCTTCTTGTAGTATTTTTTCCATTGCTTAATATATTGGCAAGTGATGCAGCCAGTGAAGGCTTTTCAGCTACCATAAGCACAGACTTCATTGCATTTAAATGCTTGTTTTACTTGATATTTAAATTAATATATAAAACAGCAAAAATTGATACAGGTTAGAAATAACATAACCTCAAAACTTTTGTGCCACGATAGCCACGTAAAGCGATAAGAATTCCCCATCTACAACAAATTAAAAGGTAAAAGTTACTATGTGGCGCGGCAAAGCTTGAAATGAAATGTTGTATAAGTACACAAAAATATACTACTTATTAAAATGATGCTTGTTAGTCGTTACTACTTAAATTATTACAGGCTATTATTTATAATCTTTTTAAATAAAAATCTGTTATCTTGTCAATATTCGTTTTCCAAGATAAGATGTATTTTGTTTCTTTCTTTAGGTCTTTAAGGGTACTTTATATTTCTACAACCTATTTTCGGGATCTGGACACAACGGTCACTGGTCGTACCCCTGAAATTGACCGCTGTGTCCATAGGCACAACGTGGTCATAACGGCCACCTTGGGCACAACGACCACCGATAGCTTTTGGTCGCAACAGCCACCACTGTAGTTGGTCGTAACAGGTAACATGGATACAAGTAAATTTTCGACTGAATTTAAAATTAAGAAAAATGATATAACAGCAATCACTTTTGAAATGACAGTAGCTGTTCTTCCTGAATCAAAATTAATCAAAGGATCGTCTCATACTGTACTTTTTTTTAGGAAATGGCAAATTTTTAAAAAATAGTTTCAAGAACCATTTGCTGTAAATGGTAAAAAGAGGAAAATTTGTCATTAGAGTTTTCATTTGCAATCTTCGAGTTTCCTTCTTCGTTTTTGAAACATTTGTGCCTGCAGGGATTGTAGCAATGTGTAAGCCAAACAATGTTTTCATAAATCTTAATCTCTTGATTTTATATTTCAGGACTAAATACAGGTGGACCATAACAAAAGTTAATACACAAGGGTAAACCAAAATAGGCATAAACTTGAAACATACTTACGATAGGGATCTATGTATTCGTTTGAGGAATTTCACCTAATAGGGGAGACCGGGGCAATAGCGTAATCGGGGAATTAGCGTAAGTTGCTGTTTTGTCAAAACAATAATAGATGTCTCTATGATTGTAGCATTAGGTGATGTATTTGACTTCATTTTGTCAGTGCATCTTGAAATCTCGGATAAAGCATGTGGGTCCTACGCAAAAATAATTTTTGAAACTTTTACTGTACCATGAGAAGTAACGCCAGAATCTTTGAAGGGTTACAAGAAAGTAAGTAAGGATTTATTTACAATTCTAATGAGTGCAAACAATAAATATAATCGTAAATTAAGTCTCATGGTATTTATATGCACAGGCAACTTGTTCTAACCTAACATTTTCTTTAAAAAAAAACCACAATGTTGATGGGGCACTAGCGTACAGTTTTGTTCGGGGCAATAGCGTTAAACGACGCTATTGCCCCATATGGCTAGTTGTTGGCCTAGATGGCTCCGATTATTATTTATTTTGTTTCAGCACAGTTCGAAATTATAAGAAAAGAAATCTAAGAGCTCAATGGAGCGTGGACGATTTAAAAAGTGCATTGGCACTAATTAGATCAAGCAAAATGACCCTTATGGATGCTAGTAGAGAGTTTAATATTCCTTCAACAACTCTTCGAGATCATGTTAAAAACAGAAGTCACAATAAAGAAAATGTACCTGCATTACCTAAGCAAACAGGTATAAAAAGAGTTTTCACGATCGAACAAGAAAATGCCTTAGAAAGGTACTGTTTAAAACTATCACAAAGGTTTTATGGACTGACCATTAAAGAATTTCGTATAGTGGCTTACCAGTATGCTGTTAAGTTAGGAAAAGAAAAGAGATTCGAGAATAAAAAAAGACTGAAAATGGCAGGCTGGGATTTCTACAGAGGATTCATGAAACGACATC
>VTPC01002139.1:0-104418 GCA_011009095.1 Ignelater luminosus
CCGCATTTGGGCGTAGTGGAGGCGGTGCAGGAGTTGGTGCTGTGAGCTTCACCGCAGACTCTACAGGTGTGGCGCCGGACTTGACAGGCAGAGGTGTGGTGGTCAAACTTAAGGCATTTGGCGCATTGAACCGGTTGGGGCTTAGTGGGATGGGACGGTTCGACACGGAAGGTGTGGTGGTACATACGGAAGCCACTGCCAAGGAGTGCGTCCAGCGTCCTCTGGCATGCGGTGAGCACTCGCACTAGGCGCGTGTCGCAATAAGGTTTCTCGAAGGAAAATCAAATGTTGATTTTAAACATTATTATAGTTTAGAACAACAAATAACAGATGTATTGTGTAACGATGAAAAACAATCTAAAATTACTGACCTTTTTGTAAAAAGATTATAATTTAATTTATGGATATTGTAATTAAATTAGATTTAATAATTGTTTCAATAAATAATTAATACAGTATCCTTACTTTTATTTTACTTGAAGCTGTGATAAATAACGCTGAAAGTTTTATAGTATAAATCTCACACGATGTGCAATAACCTCAATTTGTCTTGCAGAATTCTGACAATCCTAAAGTCGGTTAATGGAATATACCGGTTATTGGAATAATTCTCCTTTGTCCAAACGCTATTCCAACAAGCGGGTTTACTGTATAACCACAGTATATATACACATTCAGTAGGGACAGCTGCTGTCGGCGCCTTTGAAGTTCATATAGCAAAAAATGGAAAGTCGTCGGCGGTCCTTCAAAATAAATCATATAGATGGTACTACCAATTCTTGGCGGTTTTTAACTGATTTTAAAATTTCAATCCACAAGACGAGAAACTACACTACAGCTTTTAAATTTCAAATTAAAACAAAATAATTTCGAAATAACCAATTACAGTTGAAACAAGAATACAAATATTATTAAAATAAAAAATAATTTATTGCAACAAAAAGAGAAAAACTACAAAAAATTATTTTCTTAAGAACTACAATTATAATTATAAAATCTCTAATGCTGTAGTACTTAAAACTATAGATGCTACCAAATAATTTGTTTTCGTTTAATTTCTTGCCCTGGTAATTCTATAGCATTCATAAAAAAATAATTAATAGATGCTTCACTTGTTTTATGAAGTCGGAATTTTACAATAGAGTTTAACCTCAAATAGCTGAAAACAGAGCATACTTCCCTATTAAAGAAAAACTATGGATGTTGTATACTTACTTGTTATAAATTTATAATGCTACTATAATCACTAGCAAGTAAAAGACGATCAACACACGATAAACAAATTTGTAAACAAAAGTAAAAATAATAAAAACGTACCGCTATCTAACGAAGATTTTATGAAGGACCGCTGGCATACTAAAAAATTATTGTCAAGGTGGGGGTAGCTAGTTGTCACTACTGAATGTGTATATATACTGTGGTATAACCAATCAAGTAGAGTACACAGATTAAATAAAGGTCAGATATTTCACTCCCTATTCCACCAATGTTCCCATTTTTTGTCGCTGCACATTTACATGTGTTTACATTTGCAGCTCTGGGAGTTTACCACGCCTACTCTTTTACGCGCGTTTTATGAAAAGTGCATAATACGCTGTGCTGCTTGGGTAGTACATGTCGAAATAGCAAACTCTGGGAGTTGCTTTGAGAGAGAGAGAAAGAGAGGGAGAGAGCGCAATAAAATCCACAAATTGGTCGAAGTAAAATATCTGACCTTTATTTAATATGTGTAGAGTAGTTTCAGTTTTGCCAATATTTTATCTTATAGAAGCGCTAGTTCCGTTCCGTCAAAGAGCGTCAAAGCGCTAAATAGCGCCATCTGAGATGAAAAAAACGCCATATTAAACGCCAATTTAAATCTCGATAAAATTTTCATTTAAACAACATCACGTATATTCTCAGTTCGTTTACTAGAGGGCACCACCGTCGAACGCCGGTTCAAATTGCACATATATTAAGATTCCCTGTAGAACTTGTATTGCTGATATGCAATCAAAGTAATAATAGTTATTATATTTTGAAGTCAAAACAGATTTAAACTTAAACCATTTTTAAGCGCCAAAAAATGCGCCAAGCGCCAAAAAGAACTTTTGCGCGCCATTAGTATCCCGCAAAACGCCAATTTGGTGGAAAACCGCCATTGTTGGCAACACTGACCATGAGTTTTGATTTGACATAAGCATTGTATAAATACATGCGCAGGTACACAACGTTCACGATGTTTCTGGGTTGTGACAGGCCATGCTTTCATTTTGTTAGGTTGGAAGTGTTGTTTCCTTTTTTCTTGAAAATCGCCGCACCTGCGTTGGTATTTGGCACCGCTGCGCGATAAAAAATTTTGCATAAACGTTTAGTACCATTTAGTTTTGCTTTGTTAAAAAAAGATCAATTTTTTTTTATATTTTGCATCCATCAATGCCAATTAAAAAGAATGCCAAAGATTATAAATAAAAACATAAAACTTTGATTTATAAATATAAATAAATAGAGATTTTCGTAAAATAATCTTTTAGCGTAATTGATTTACAGATTTGCAAAAAAAAGGCAATAGCGTAAGGTCAAACCACAGATTAAATAAAAGTCAGATGTTTCACTTCGACAGATTTGTGGATTGTATTGCTCTCTTTTTTCAAGCAACTCCCAGAGCTTTTGGGTATTTTTTGTTTGACTTTTATTGGGGAAAATGGTCTTTAAAAAATAATTGTCAACAAAAAGGGGAGTTAGAAATCGCATTACCTGAAACAAGAGAATGAAAAACAAAACAAATGAAAACATATAAAAATTACTGGGTGTCCCATTTAAAATAATAAAGTTTCGGTGAAACAGGAAGCGATGTGAAACGCGTTTAACATTTATTTATTTACTATATTGTATATTCGAAATATAATTAAAATTTGTTTATAAATAAAGACATAAATTTGTACCTCCGACCTTGGTCTCCCTTTATAATAGGCCTTGGAGCGCGCAAATAGTTAAGACAGTCCAGTTTATTTATATTTTTTATTAACTACTCAATAATTATTTTTAAATTTAAATTTCATCTGTGATATTTATGGTGATGCAAGGTTTGCTGATTTTGACACGTTTTCGGGGATACCACAAGAATCCAACTTGGGGTCGATCTTGTTTTTACTTATGATAAATAATATAGTAAATGAAATTCATCACTGAAAGTATTAATTGTTTGCTGATGACTTTAAAGTTTATTATCCAATACGTATATATCAAGATGGTGATCTACTGCAAAGTGATTTAAACAGAATTTATCAGTGGTTTTCAATCTGTATAAGTTGTATAATGTCATACACAAGAAAAGCGGCATTGATTGATTACCCCTACACAATTTATCGTGTGTGCCCCTACATGATAGATAACCAATTATTACAACAAAAGACGACAGCTTATGATTTAGGAGTAGTATTCGATGTTAAATTAACATTTACTGAACACGTAGATTACTGTACAAATAAAGGTTACAGAATGTTGGGGTTTCCATATTACTGAAAATATGGCAGATATGTTTTTGATATTTCGTCCTCGGTTTAACGAGAAGAGTTTAATTATCTATCTTTCAGTGGCGGCTCGTGACAATTATATTTGGGGGGCTCTTAATTTCTAACAAAATATATATATATACAACGTAGTAAAATAATATCGATGGTTTAGTCTAAATAAAACGATGATTTTTAATAACACAAAAAAAAGTTATATGCTCAAACGAAAACATATTTATATATGAACATATGTAACACAATAAATGCACAGAAAATTTAAAATAAACAGAAAAAATATAGTAAATAAAATAAAGAGAAAAACTTATTGTTTGTAGGTAAAATCTAATCTTCTATTTTTTTGAGATATAAACTGCTCCATCACTCGATCGTCAAAACTCTTTATGCCATGCATTAAGTTTTTATTCACAGACATCATCACTAACGCATTAAGACGCTCTTTGCTCATCGTATTTCTTACATATGTTTTTATTTTTTTAAGAGTGGAAAAACATCGTTTTGATTCAGCAGTAGACATAGAAGTTGTCAAAATAATTTTTAATAATTTAGCAGTTTCACTGAATGTTTCATTTAAACCGTTTTCAGACAGCCAAAAGGGCATGTTTAAGCCGCCCTCAATATTTTTACAATCTCTCCTTGAATAAAGTACTTCTAACTCAGTCTTTAATCTGTCTCTTTGTAACATTGGATAACACGCAGTGACTGACTTGAGAGTCGATGTTGGAAAACTCTTAGAATACCGAAGAAAATTATCTCTGTTTACTAAAAAGGCAGCATCTAAATGACCCCTGTATGATAGTCTTTCTTTGAGTTGAACAATTATTGTGTCGCAGACTTCTTTTGCAATTATGAAATTTTTATTTTCAGAAATATTTTTTCTTCGTTGATTCTCAGTACTAGACATTTGCAGCTCTATCTCATTCGAAATCTCATCGGTTGAATTTCTTATAGATGTTATTATCTCTTCGAATTTCTACATATTTTTTAAAAGTTCAATGCTATCTTTATCTCTGGTTTGAAATTGATTAAATAATATGTCTACATGTGGAAAGATTTTGTGAAATAAAGTAAGCCAAAATATAAAACTTGGATCTTCGAGAATTCTTCGTAAGCCGTAAGCCTCTTTACAAGTAACAGTTTTATTGCATTTTTCCTCTAATTCTTCGAAACATTCGATCAACTTTTCTCGATTTTCGAAAACGGCGCTTACTGTAGGAATGTTATAATTCCAACGGGTGACAGCAACCCTTGGCAATTTTCGATTTACAATTTCTTCTAATACATCACATCTGTGAAAAGAACTTGAAAAGAAACTAGGAATTGCAGATAAATTTGAAAAAAAAATTTTCACTTTGGCATTTGGACTTGTTGCTTTTTGCATAATTAAATTTAATTGATGGGCATAACAAAGCACGAAATGAGCGTATTTATATTTATCTTTTATTTTTGTCTGGACGCCACCGGAAGCACCGCTCATAACATTCGCACCGTCATATGTTTGAGCAATCAGCTTATCCGGCGAATTTGGTATCAATGTGTTTAATTCGTGCTCTATGTATCGCGTTAAGCCATCAGCTGATTTATCGACGGTTCTTAAAAAAAGTCCAAAACCTCTCGTAAATAATTCCATTGTGTAAATATCTAACTATGACAACCTTTTGACACTGATTTGAAATATCTGTTGTTTCATCACACTGCATTGCTAAAAACTCACTTTCATTAATTTGTTCTTTAATGTCTTGACGACACACTGCTGCAAGCATACACTCCAGAATTTCATTTTGTATAATTTTGGAAGTACCTTTAAAAACTGTTGCATTACTTAAATGTTCTTTTAAATTTTCATCCAGTTCTGACGAAAACTACTAATTCTCGAAAAACTCCACGATTTTTTCAGTCCTCTTTTTCATCGTGTCCTCTTAATGCTAATTCTAACACTCCACAAAATTTTATGCAATTTATTAATCGTTTTAATATAACCTATTTTTAGTTACCTGTTTGCTATGTTTAATTATATTTTGTCTATAAACTGAATCTAACTGAGTTGCAGTATTTACGGAGCCTAATAAAGCTAATTCCGTACAACATTTCATGTGATTTGCGGAAATTTCGTGTTTTCTTGCTCTCTGATTTAAATGTTTGAGATCTTGAAATCCCGTTACTGACCATGTTTTGTCCATTCCATCAGAATAAAATACAAGGCATGGAAAACAATACAGAGCATTAAGCGTATCACATCCAGAAATCCATTTAAATTTGTTATAAATGTCCTTAGAAAAATGCCTTGTAAAAGTACGAGTTCCTGGTTACTTTATCTGGTTGATTAAGATTTAATACCGATGTAGGTCTTCCAGCTCTTTTATTTTTACTTTTTCTTCTAACGAAAGAGTCTTAAAATTAATTTTGAGGATATCGTTTTTTTATTCTCTGTTATTTTTATGTAGAATAGAATACACAACAATCACACAAGCTTTAAGTTGCTACTGCGCGAAAAGAGAAAGTTTACTCAATACGCAGCATTGAGGCTCACAAAACGAGAGCCCCTTGTCAGCATAACGTTACGGTCGGCTTACAATCGCTTCGGATTCGTTTTTCCTTATGGAGATTCCCATACCGCACGAGGGCTTTACTTTAATGTGCCCACGTGCACTGGTATTACTTACTAACTTGCATGCGGTTGCGGAATTTGTAGCGTGCGCAGTATTATGTTGTCAGATACGAATATTAGAGTAGAAAAAACATAATTTATTTAAAAGATACATATTTTTCAATCATGTAAGGAAGTTGTTTTGTCTGATGGAAATATCTGGGAGGCTCGAGCCCCTGAGTCCTTATGGACGGACCGCCACTGCTATCTTTACAAAGCAGCCGCGATTTTGCAGCATTAGTCTTTTTATATAAAGTTATTCATTATCTCATTGACAGTCCTTCCATATTAAATGATAAAATGTTTAAAGTACCTAGCTATATACTAGAAGTATGTACAAATGTTTTGTACGTACCGGTACCTAGAACAAATTACTTTATGAATGCTCCATTATGTAGAATGTGTAAAATATTCAATGAATTGGAGATTGTGATATATTTTCAATTAGCTTGTGTAAGTACAAAAACTGCATTAAAACTTGCTTATTATACTCTGAGCGTCGTCGCCTGTTATAATGTTGAACCATGCTAAACTAATTGTAAGTATAGCATAGTCAATAGATTTGCTTCCTTCTTTTCTTTTCCTTTTTATATTTTTTCATGATTTGTTTGTTTTACTTTCATCACATGAAATTATAATTATAATTTGTAACTTGTCATTGGATCTTTTTGTATCTGTTGGTTATAATAAATAAATAAATAAAGAAAAATAATAATACTAATTTAGTAGAGCAGTAGTGAAGTTATGATCTACAGGTCTGAAATCTGACTTTTTCTGGAAGACGGTTATATTCCGTGAAATAATCTTTAAGGTCTTTTATTTTACTTAATTTTTGCAATAACTCAGATAGTGTTGGAAATCGGAAGCAAACGTATATTGGAATGAAGATCTTTGTAAAAGATTGGTTCTGAAATTTTTGGTACTTAGCTAGAAAATAACTTCTTGTTTCCATACAGTAGGAAAAGTAAAAGTTTTCAAAGAAACATTGGAAGGATGTTAAGGCAACATATATCTTTAAAGAGTTATGTTGGAGTCATCATTATTTTCATTGGTGGATTTTAATGTCATTAAGTTTAACACTTCGAAGATACCTTCTCTTTTCACGCTGCAAAAAGAAAAATCAAAGGGCACTTTCAATGGCAATCTCAACGGTTAAGTTGCTGACAGTACAGAGTCACTCGACGTTTCCACTGCGTAAAGTGATTGGAATTACACTGCTGCTCAGCATTGTCAGCGTAATTAACGCTGAGTCAACAGTTGAGTCCCCGAAAGCGCCCAATATTTTATTTACTTGCTTTACTATTACTTTGTGAAATTCCCTGTTAATAAATTACAAATATAATCTTAATCTCAATTATATTCTGAGGTTATAAGTGGAACAGTGTTTTTATTTCTATGATTTAAAATCAGTCATTTAGAAACTAAAAATAACTAAAAGAAATTGTTTCCGACTGATTCTTTTGGGCCAATTAATTGCATAGAACACAATATGAAATACTTAGGAATTGTATGTATATTAAAAAATATTTAACTTACTGACAGCAAAAACTACATTGTTACAAAATTACAAACAAAAGTGGATATAACAAAAATAAGGTATATTAATAAAAGTAGTATTAAAAAATTAAATAATATAAAAACAAAAATAATAATAAGTAAATATGTGCTAATGATTTAGTCGAACAACTTCTTATTCTATATAAACAAAAACAAGCATCTCCTTCTCGTCGAAGAAAAGTGTATGGTACTCTTGGCTTTTCATATGGACATTGACCGTGTATGTGTTTATGTCCTTTATGTGAATGTTTATCAAACTTTTTGTCTAGTCCATTGGATGGAACTGAACTTTCTGTAGAAGAAGAAGGAAGTTTTGTAGGTGTTTTCTTATCATCTTCTTTTTCATCTAAAATAATTTTATTGTTTAAAATTCTAGTGACGCCATTATTTTAATTTTTTATTTGTAATCCTATACTAGACGTTAGAAGAATTTTAAAGTAAAATAGAAGCATTTATTTTTTAACAAAATATTTAATATCACATATAAACTTTTTTTCTTAACTCTTCACTCAGCACCACAGTTTCCTCAGTTTATTCTCCAATAACTTGTTTCTTTCTAATTCACCTCAATAAGGTTTCCTAAAATCCGAAAATCACCATTTTAATAATGAAATTCATTTAGTTTTACTTACAAAAACATTGTTGGCACTCATATAAAGGCTGCTTCAAAACGTGGTCTATCTGAAAACCCTTGGTTTGTTTATCTTTACATATCCCGATGTTCTACACCCTGCAAAATAGACAAAGGTCAGAAAATATGAATATTACCTCACCTCTCAAATGGTACAGCAATTTCTATTTTATTTATCTTTGTTTTTTGACAACTGCAACACCACTTGAGTATCTATTAGTATTAATACATTTCACTTACTCTTTTATAATAGTTGTACTTGTTTAATATTGTACAGCACAAAATTAATTACACATTTTAGACGCAGTAAAGAAAAAAATCTTTATCTTTATAGGTAAATCAAAAGACCGTTTCAAAATATTATATTAAAACCCTTTATCTATTTCGTCATAGGGTGAAATTTACATGTAAGGTGTTTGTTTTTCTTCATATAAGCATATAACCGATATTTATAATCTACAGACCTTTTTTAAACCATTCATTGAATTATAGTAAAATCTTGTAGTCTGCATATGGTAATTTTGTGGTGTCATTAGAAAGATAGATAGAGGTGGCGACTAATTGCTTAAGAGATCTAAAATACAAACTAAAATTTATATTCTAATGTTCTTTAGGTTCCCACTATACGGTAAACTCTGAACTTCAGTTAGCCCTATAAAAGGAAATCGCGCGCTATTAAATCAGGAGACTTGGCAGGCACTATATCACTAAAATCTTTTTATAAAAGCTCTTGCGGTATGGACTGTGACTCCATCCTGCTGTAATCGTGGTTTGTTATGATAATGACATAATCTTGGCATTAAAGATGTCTGCAGTATGTTAACATAACAATCCGATGTAATTGTTTGCTACAGCGGTATAGAGATTTACAGTGGCCTGTCAAGTTTCCACATTTAATAGCGTGAAATTTACCGCAATCGTTCTCACAGTATTGAGAATCTAAAAAAACAGAAACTGAATAGAAGTTGCAAATGAAATGCTGAGAAAAAATAGAGGAAAAGTGCAGTTATGATTAGAAGAATGTTTAGAAAGAAAAGAATCACCTCACAGATATTATTTTTAAAAGCTAATGTTTTCTAAAGTGTTAATCCAGTTAAAAGTAGAATAAAATTAGTAAATAAATACCTACTTCTGCACTTTATAATAGTGACTTGCGATCAGTCAAAAATAAAAATATTCTCAGAAAATGAACTATAGGGATAGTTCCCTTCTCCTGATCTCGATGGTAAGGGTTCTTAGGTGACAACGCGTGGCGGTTTAATCAGGAATTGGAAAAAGAGATCGTGAAGCCTGGAGAATATATGATTCCTTGAGCCTATCCCAGTAATGTTATAATAAGCAAAGTCGTACGCAAGAGAGTTGTTCTGGGTGTTTAAACATAATCTGAAATCTTACTCGAAACAGATTGAAAAAATGCCATAGATGTTTTTAAAAGTGGAAATGCGTTTATTGTCTTGTAAAAGCCTTACCTTGATACAACCAAAAGTATCCCTGCTGGCAAAACCGAACATCTTGTCTAATCACAATGAACACCCCTGCTAGAATGCTGAGTGCTGGATTCTCGAAACGACTCGCAAGAAAAGATGTTTGAAATATCGTCAAATAAATAGAAAATCAACAACATTATGAAAAGTCCCAATAATTCCATCATTATAACGGACGTTAATATTACATTGATAAAGTGATAAAAAGGAGCAATACGCTAGAAAAGACGTCTTGAGGAGTCTATATGCGTCGCATTTAGGACTCTTTTAAGAGAAGTTTCGTGAGTACAGCTTCACCTACAGCAAGGATACATTAAACCTAAGTTTAGCAAAATTCAGGTTATCATCTTCAAACACTCGACTCGACTTCTTTTTTTCTTTTTTTTAAAGAATCACAATTTCCTAAATTTGCTTTTGGTTGGTTGTGGTCTGGTTCGTGCAGCAGTTCTATTACGGTACGTCAGTCTTTGAAACAGAATGGCCAAAAAAGCCTTTTGAATAGAATGGAGCAGGTACCTTTGATCTTCTAAAAAACCTTTTGAGTCCAGTCCCAATCCCAGTCCAACCTTCTATTCTAGTACAAGCTCTCAGACTTGGAATAATCATCCGGTCAAACATACAAATAGGCAGATTTAGCATAAGAAAGGTTTTTTTTATATTATTTTCAATTTAAGATTTTGTGCAATTGGAATAAAGCCAGCCAAGACGATACTGCTTATCCTGATGTCGCACTTGTTGTTAAACAACCTTTTTCTGGAATACCTCTCTCTTCAGTCATTTTAATATATTGGTTTATCTTGGAAGCTATTCCACAGTTGATTTATGACTTAAGATCTAATTTGCTCGCATCCTAGCTATCCTACTATTGAATATCAAAGACCGCAGTGATGTAACTAACGTGGTCGATAGAGCTTTGGATGTAATAAGTCGTTTGCAGTAACTGATTTGCTTCTATTTAGGGATTTACAATCAAAGATGAAAGGTAAAAGAAAGAAAAGAAGAATGATGGAATTTGTCTCATTCGTAAGATCTGTCCACTGCACTCCTAATGTAACAGTCTGGAAAACTATGTTGCTATGGTATGCGTAAAACATTGTTCTCTCATAACCTACAATCCAATTTCGAGATTTCTTTAAAGCGAGAGTTACGTTCAAAGTAGTCAAAGGCGTCAGTTTATATATTTTCAAATCTTCAAATACAATCGCATAAAATAAAATGCAATTTTATCATCTTCAATTTATGTAAAAAGAAAACTGATAAAGCCTAATTCAATCCGGCCTTACCAAGATTGGAATATAAAGTTGGTCGTTACCTCAGAAATATTTGAACATGTACTAGATAGATAATTAGAACATAGGGTAATTTCTACTGGTAAAGGAATTTTTGTAGCACTACGTATGTACATTGTTGAATTTATCAATAGATTACATTTAATTTGTTAAAGATTTAACTGAGTACCTCATTAATGTAATAGGCCATAGAAGTTGAAACTTGCAGGCAAAAAGGGCAATTTCCGACCCTTTTTACCTGCTACATCTAGACATTCACAACCTATAGGAAATGTATACGAATTCAAATAAGCACCCCCAAACCAGTTTCAGCATTATTTTCCTGTATATGTCTAACTTAGATTTCACGACATATAGTCATGTGTTATTTATTTACAACCGATTGAAAATAAGTTTTCGCGCGCCTTAGAATCAGCTAATTTTTACAGAAGGCACCCCGCCTTACACTACCTGTATCGATTCCATTCCAAATACTAAAAAAGTGAGCGTTTAATGTTTTTAGCCTTTCCGCAATGTTTATTTATTTACATGCGACTCCAGCATCTGCAGTAATTTTAAATACCGGCTATGTACAATTTTTAGTGGATTTTAGAAAATTTTCAGATAGGTAGGTACGTTTGGGGTTAGGCACCAGACGTTGTTGTTTGAATGAAGGATAAGAATTTGAAAAAGTAGGATAAAACAGGACATAATTTATGAAAAACAACTTCACTACAGTCTATTTTTAAAAATTATTACAAGTAGTTCAGTCGTCAGGTAATTTTACCCAGAAAAAGTTAGAAGATTTTCGAAACCTTTTGCGTTTGGTAGGATTAGGAACCCTATATAACATTAATTTTGCAACCTCGAAATCAATGTGGAAATTTGAAAAAATATTCAAAATGGTGGCAAGTAAATGGTTTTTTGCAATGCATTTTGGAAAAGTCATACAATGAAAGTCATCCTGTATAAATATAAAAAGAAATAAATTTCCTACAAATTATGCCCTATCTACTTCTTTGAAAAGTTGATAGATCACGCGGGACAGTGTAATAAAGATAGGTAGAATAGTTTCCAAACCTCGTGACACGCGACCTTTGATGCGCAGAAAACAAATTTTAGCCCTACGGCCTTACAGTTCAAGCTAAAAACATTGCTAATCGTTATGTGTCATTTTTGTCTAATCTGTTGGTGCTTTGAGTTGTCAAGTTGTTTGCTTTTTATTTGTCAACGGTCCAGGGTCTTTGCCATTTATTGATGCTATTAATAATTCTAAACAATTTTATTCTCCTTCAAAACAAAACAGAACCTAACCTAAAATATCCGCCAACGTAAGAGCGAAAGTTTTTGGAAAGGCATCATTTTCCCAATTTTCTTTTTCTTTTTTGTGCCGTAAGCTCCGCCTTTTGCGCATTTCGCGAGTCACAAGATTTGGAAACTACTACGTTGCATCGCCTGCCTTCTCACTCATCAAATACGTTTTAATCCACTCTGATCGACATTCTATTGACAACTTAATATCACAAATATGAAATAAAAGATTCTTTGCTGTTATTCGTTTCTGCTCCACATTGTGTTTCTCAGTGATCCAAGACTCAGTTCTGACTAGGTTATAAAGTCTGTGTAAATCGGATTTTGTAGCTTACTACAATGATCGTTTATACACATTGAAATATATTCCTAGGAATATGTACTGCAAATTAGAAAAAAAATCTATTTCGATGCGATCTACTACAATTTTTAGATCAATGCTGTTATAAGCTATTACATTCAGAAATATAGATTTAAAATTCAAAACCGTGCACAACTTCATTCCCTAAATTTTACTTTCGAGAAAAACGCTTTCTCAAACTACTTTTTAACTAATTTGTAAATCACCCAAATGACTACAACCTACCAAACATGCCTGTACGGCTTTGAATTTAATAATAAAAAAAAACGTTGCTTGAAGGAGGAAGTATGAAGATACCTTTTTGGTATGGCATTCTCTGCTCTATAAGATTTGAGAAATTGTATAAGACCTAAATTCAAGAACTATTTAAAAATGGGTTAAATTCCGATTGCCGTTTTTCAGATGACCGTCATATAAACTACAAAGTTCAAAAATAACCTTTTTTTCATGTATACCCTATCCTTCAAGGTGCACAAAGACCTAATGAGTTTCAGAAATTCGCTAATTTTACAAGAAGCGATCGATATTCTATAATAGTCCATCAAATCGAGAAAAATCAGGCAATTTACACTTGATAAATTAAACTTTGACAGTGCACAGAATCGACATGGATGACTTCACAAGAATATTTATTGATACCTTTTTGCAGAGAATGTTACGCCCTACAAAATTATTTTGCTATATCTCGCTTAGTTTCTAAGATATTTGTCCATGAAGTTTAATACCCGAGTTCCTTAGTTTTCTTTTCCTAGATTGCTCAGCCCACACAAACAAAATTAATTCCTTGTAAGGAACCACCAAGTCGATCAATTCTCAGTGGTTTCGTCCATTTCAGAATTAGTTCATTTCTAAATATCTTATTTGATTGGTTTAATATTTATAACTTCTACAATGCTTTGTAAATTTGATGGCGCAAGCACCATTCCGCTAAAATCAGAAATAAAAACTTTAGCGTAACTAATCTTTTGTTTACCAGAAATTATTTATGGCTTATAATCAAACTTTGATTAAACTGTTGCATTTATGATAACACATGAAATAACTAAAAAAAGATTATTGCAAGTACATAATAATTCTACAAATTACATTCAGCTAAAGTAAAGTCACACAGTATAGAACTTCTGACTTTTGGGGAATTTTAAATTTTTGGCGAAAGGTATTGAGTGAGATCATAGCAACCTCTAGAGTCTGGTTTGTCTTAATCTTAGTTAGACATGAACAAATGCAGGAACTTTTCTAGTCGCTGTTTGGGGGCACTTATTTGAATTTGTGGACATTTCCTATAATCCCGCTACCTCTAGTCGGATTCTAACTGACTTCCTTTGGTTTACGAGTCGCTCTATAAGACCACTCGACCATCGCCAACCCACATATAATTATTTAACTTTAGGTAGTTATTGAAAGCCACTCATAAGTCTATTATATTGAAACAGCCTTTACAGACGTTAAGTTAGATCATCTTGTTAAGTATACTTGGTACCAGCACGGCAAAATTACTCGAGAGTTGCATATATTCTTAAAAAGTTATAAAACTTATCGTAACTTGGAAATAATTTTGTCGTACGTTGTGTACCTTAATCTTTGGTTAGATAGTTAAAAAAAAAGACATAATTACCTTTTTTTGATTTTTCTTCAATCTTCTTCTGCTTGTTTGGTTTAGATTCTGCTTCCTTATCCTTATTTAATAGTTTCTTTTGCTTTTCTGATCCCTTTGATGTTTTTAGTGGTTTCTCGGGTGGTTTCTTTGAATCACTCTTTTGTGATTTTTCCTTTTCTTTTTTATTCTTATCTTCCTTCTTTTTTAGCTCCGATTTTGGTGGTTCTTTATTTGGAGCTTTTCTGAACTCTACTTCATCATCATATTCAGAATATTCAGAATTATTTTCCGGTTCGATAGGAGCCAAAGAAGTTGTTGTGTTCTCACTGTACTTGTTGTACAATTTGTATAATTCGAGAAACAGTTCGCCATTAGAACTGAGATTAAAATGCTTAGCAAATTCTAGTATATCGAACAGTTTTTGAGGCAAATTAGAATAGGAAGGTTTGGAGATTCCATTGCCATTTTCAGTTGTTAGGTCTTCAGTTGAACTGCTGGTTTCAGTCGTGTTTTCGGTTAAGTCTTCTTCTTCTTCTTCTTTTTCTGGTTCTTGTTGATAGTTTAAAAGATCTTCCTCGTAATGAAGAGCTGCCGGTTCCAAATTAAAAAAAGGGGTGTCTCTAAAATTTTCTCTTAACTCATAGCTTTCTATTGATCTTTTCGTATCAAATGTTAAATAGAGACTTTTATAAAACGTCGTGGTTTCCACATTTTGCATATCTGGAAGAAAAAAATATTAGGTTTAGAACATTGTTTTTATCCTACACTGTACTTACATTTTATATTTCTCTTTTTTATATTGTACATGTACTTATGACAAATGTAAGTTTAACTACGACATAAAAAATGTATGTAAAGTACGCTGGTAATAGTAATGACAAATATAAATACCAATTCAGACCTGATACCCTTAGAAATCTAAAACACTAAATTGTATAAGTTTTTTAACTAAGAAGGAGTCTTTTAATATATTTTTGCTTTTATCCTGTATTTTACTTCTTACCTTCACGTTCTTGTATCTTCCTCATTTATCTTCTGATCCATTTCAAGCTTTAATTAAATATACTACTACCTTTAAAAGAGTTGTTTATACATTTTTTGGATATTTTTACTGCAACCACTTGTCTACTGCGATCAGTAATAAGAACGGAAAATTGAAAAGTTATAGTAGGCCTAGTGTTATCAAAAAGAAAATATATCGACAGAAGTTGTCCAGAATCACAAAAATCTAAATTTTGATCAAAAAATTTTGATTTTTTATTTTTTCATAAATTAAGTATAAGGTGCATTAGATATTTTACTAATTAAATACAACAACAAAAATGGAAAACCCAAATCTTATCCCTTTCCACTAAACCTTTATCAAGTCTTATGCACTTTGGTGTGAATGTGAAAAGTAAAACACACTGTATAGGAATTTATACAGGGCGTTACTTAATGTCATGTACTTATTTTAATTGGTGATTCTTGGGTCAATTCTAAGTTCAAAAGTTCATATACATAGGTGTATACCTATGAAATGAGACTTTTTTTTTCAATTTTAAACGTTTATTAACAAAAAATGGTTACAAATTTAATCTTCAAAATAATAGCCATCGCTAGCGACACATTTTACCCATCTCTCAGGCAATTTGTGAATGCCGCGCCAAAAAAATTGGCCGTCTTTGGCCGCAAACCAATCATCGAGCCATTTTTTGGCTTCTTCGTGAGAATTGAAGCGCTGCTCGGAAAGTGCGTGGCCCATCGATGCAAACAAATGATAATCGGAAGGCGCCAAGTCTGGTGAGTAAGCCGCATGCACCAGCGGTTCCCAATCGTACGTCTCCACCAATTCCCGGGTCGCTCTTGTTCGATGTGGTGGTGCATTGTCATCAAGAAAAATTACTTTGTGACGCCGATCGGCATATTCTGGGCGTTTTCGGTGTATAGCGCTGTTCAAATCGGCCAATTGTCGTTGGTAGCGTGCACCGTCAACTGTTTCACCTGGTTTTAATAGCTCGTACCAAATCATACCATGCTGATCCCAGAAAACACACAGCATTGCCTTGTGGCCGAAGCGATTTGGTTTGGCCGTTGATTTTGGCTTGTGGCCGGGCGGACCATACGATCGTTTACGCTTGGGATTGGAGAAATACACCCGTAACGATTCGATGCAAAAAAGACTTCCTTTTGAACCGGGAGAGCAGCATTTCACAAGTGGTTTTTCGGTTCTCTTGCTGCCTTTCAGTCAGTTCATGCGGCACCCATCTTCCGACCTTTAAAATCATGCCCATGTCTTTCAAACGTTTGCAAATGGTTTTTTGGGTCACTCCCAACTGCTCTGCCATCATTTCTTGCGTTTGACCATCATCTTCATTCAACAATGCTTGCAATTCGGTGTCCTCAAACTTTTTCGGTGGCCGGCCACGTTCCTCGTTCTCCACGCTAAAATCACCACTTCGGAATTTTTCAAACCACCTGAAGCACTGTGCTCTGCTTAGAACATGTCCACCGTAAGCTTCTAAATATAAGCATTTGATGAGCTTGAGAAGCGTTTTTCTTCAATTGATAACAGAAAATCAACGATGTCCGCAAATCGTAGTTTGAAGGCACGAAATTCGACATTTTTAAGAGCGAAAAAAATGCGTTGTTGTATGAAACATCACAAACAATGAATTGAATATTGTTGACAGATGACAGACAAAAAAATAAGACATTTGGGACAGTTTAAAAATACTCCTAGCGACATCTGTGGTCTAATAGCTGAAAGTCTCATTTCATAGGTATACACCTGGTAAATGTATGTCCTAAAATGGTTGGTTTTCGATATACAGGGTATTGCTTTTATTTTTTTTTTCGGTTTTTATCAAAAATTTCGAAGACCGTTTTAGATATTACACTAAATTTTAGTGTATATTGTTATGGAATAAAAAACACACTTTTTGAAGTTTTTTTTAATTCAACCAGTGGCGTAGGTATGCTACGTTCCGATACAATTTTAACGAAGAAATTGTTACGCCACTGATTTTTTTAGTAGTGTTATTTTATTATTAATTACCACTTAACTATAAACAAAAAAGGCGTCTTTCATTTTTTTCGTATAGCTTACCATTTTAAAGAAAATAATTAAAATATTACCGAGATTACTCATTGCATGAATATCTGCAACTTGTTCCTAAGCGAAAACTGTTTACATAAAATTAAGCTAGCTTTGTCCGTTGCTCAGAAAACTTTTTGATTCTTTTTTTTATGAACGCTTATTCTTATCTAGTGTTTTGACAAAACTGAAAAAAAAATAAAAACTTCATTTATATGAACTTTTCAACTTAGAATTGACCCAAGAATCGTTCATTAAAATAAGTACATAACATTAAGTAACACCTTGTCTATGTATCTATCTTACAGAATCTGTGTCATCTGCTTGAAGGAGAAAGCACAAGAAGTGTTTATAACTACATTTGGTTGTAATAGACAGTTTCGAGGATCATTAATAAGTCAGATTCTAAACCAGAATCTGTTGCATTGTTGTTTCATGAATATTTTTATTGCATATATTTGTTCTGGGCGCTTAACTAATATCAAAGCACATACAGTTTATCTCATTTCTATAATTCCTGTTAAATTTTTGTTGTGTTGGTAACAAAACCTCCTAAACACTAGAATTTTTCCTTGAGAAATGTTTTGTTTTATTTAAAATCAGAGGTTAGATTGTCATTCAGAAAAGGTAAATGTTTGCATTTCGTAGAGTTATCGTTTGTTGTTTGTTTATTATTTGAAATAAAAATTTGTTTTTTGTGTTTATTACTTCAATATTAATTGTAATCAAACTAATTTGGACATAAAAACAAATTTACTGCATTTTAACCCTATTTTGACATATGACATTCGTTTGACAGAAAATTTTCTAGTGAGAAATGTGTAACTAGAAATAGTGACACCAACATAATTAAGTTTGGTGTATAACAGTGCATGCAACTAAAACCTTAAACATTTGAAATGGATTGGAATTATAGAAATGAGATAAGGTATATATGCATGTCAAACATACTTGTCAATTTTGACAAATAAAATTGTCGATTTTGTCATTAAATTAAAAAAAAGCACTAGGTAATAATTAAAGTATAAAACCATTTTTTCCTTGTCTTTAGATTAAGCTAAACAAGAACTATATAACTAATGATAACTTTATTTTAAAATACTAATTATATTATTAATGTATCTGATGATGACCATTTATTATTTGGAGTAATACAGACAGCATTTCCCAAGTTTTAAAGCTCTATCTATATCCACAGAACGTAAGACGTAATGTTAAATATGTATTTACATTGTTTATATTTTACATGTACTTGTTTGATTACTTTATTTTCACACTTTAACACAGAACACATTAAAAGATTTTAAACACAGTAAACTACAAAGTTTTTTATGTACATTCTTTTAGTCAAGATTCAAAGATTGGCTTGTCTGGGAATAACAGGGGCCATGAGGACGTTTCCTCACTGACAATGTATATCTTGGTGGATCTTACTTCGCCAAACCTTGCAATGCAAGAAAAACGAGAAGATCTCTGTATAAACTCCGGAACACAAGCAATCGAAAATTACTATTTCAGGTCACTGCTCTTTGACATGAGATAGACTATACTGACCCACGTATCTAGATTAAGATTCACAGGTAACCATTGACGAAGAGATCTCGAACGATACTAAATCAACTTTGCCATCTGATAAACTGATTTGAAATTGGAAAATCTCTTCTTTGTACTAATTCTGGCTCTAGAAATATGCAAGCTTTTCCTTAGAAAAGCTATAAACGCATGAATTGTAGAACAACAATGTTATCAGATCTGCGCTGATTATTCCAAAAACACCGAAAACAATTCGTAAATAGACTGCCAACAAAGAAAACTGAACAGCCCAGGTTATTTGGATTTGATATAATGGAATCGATAGGTTTCAATTTCTATTCGACAAAAAATCTGTGTCATCTGCTTGAAAGAGAAAGCACAAGAAGTGTTTATAACTACATTTGGTTGTAATAGACAGTTTCCAGGATCAATAATAAGTCAGATTCTAAACCAGAATCTGTTGCATTGTTGTAGTTTGGTTTGAAATGTAGCACTAATCAAGTTAGTTGATCACCATCAGGTCGACTTGCCCTCACATGGCACTTTATAGAAGGAAGAAACTCGATGCGGTTTGTTCAAAACTCGATACTACTCATATTTCTTACCATCCTGTCGACAAATGCAACACCAATTAAGAGAGAAAGGATTAGTCAACTAGATTTGATTCGATAATCAAAAAACTTACAAAATCATGACTTTGCTCAACTCTTATCCATATTATGTATATAGGAACTTTATATTCATGCCATCTCTAGATTATATTAATTTAACGAATAGTTTTCACATGTTTTATTGGTTTATATAGTTTACGTAATAGATTTTGCATAATAGCTGGAAAATTTAGCCGCGAAAACGAGTATCATCTTGAAAGCAATATTTTAAGAAATATAGGTTTATTTGTAAAAATAAGTACTGTTCTGGTTATGTTTCAGTAGATTTAATAACTTCTATACAATATTTTAGAAAAATCGATTTCATGAAACACGCCCATTGTTGATTGATTTTTAAAAATACCAAATGTTCGCCTTTTCTCCGGTATTAATACCTACTACGTTTTTTGTTAGCTTTTATATTTTGCAAATGCTATGTAGACTTTATAACTATAAGAAGTCAGTTACTTACCATCACATAGCGCCGGAAATTCTTTATTACATTTACACTCAGTACAAGGTTTTCCCCTTTTATAGATAGCAGCATCAACTATATTTCCAGTTGGTCCATAATTACATATAAGTCTATCCATTGTTTTATTATTTTCTACAAACGATATGTACGCACAACCTACATATTTTGTTTTGGCCCAAACTATTTGCGCGTAGTGACCAATTTCGCTATCTGGTCCAATATTTCTGCATAAAATGATATTCTTTGTCTTTTATAAAAGAATACAACTCAATTCTTACTCTTTAAATTTATCGACATCATCCGGGGCAACTCTTTTAACCTCGCTGTACCATTCCATTATCATTTGCTCTATCAAATCACCATAATCGGCAACAGTATCACCTGGATTAATTGCGCCAACAACATTTTGACCAACATCAAACCTATCTAAAACGCATTTCAAACAAATATCGTAAACATTAGATAATAAGATTTACCAGTTTCTTTGCATTCATCGTGTTGATTTTCTTCTTCTGCTGGTGTACACTGATCAGCCCATCTTCGTGCTATAGAGGCTAATTCATCGTCCCATTGCTGTTAGGTATGTTTGATTATTAATTCGATATTATAGTACAAAAAGACCTTTCTACATACCATCATTAACATATGAACAGCTGTAGGTTGGTGTGCACCATTCTTTCCCTGAGTTTCTTTGCCCAAAGCTACTTTATTGCGTAATGTATTATGTAATTTTACTATTTGATTCTTCAATTCTGTCGTCATTTCTACCGATGAATAATTTCTACACGATTTCGAAGGTCCACTCTTAAGTGAACTTATATTTATAATGCTTAATTAAGAAGTATGCAGAAGTATACCTTACCTTATATTTACACATGGTGTGAGATCTGTTTTTACAAATGCTGCAATAATCTGTTGTATATACGAAATGAAATAAAAAAACTATGTAAAAAAATAAAAATGATTTGAACATAATATGACCATATGAAAATTAATTTGCATTGTGTTCAATTATGTGTCAATGTCATTAGAGATAAAATACAAACGTCAAGACTCTTAACTGATAATGATAAATAATCATAATCACCAATTTAAATTCATTTGGTATGGGTAACTTGATAGTTTGATAGGTAGAGTGTAAAGAATTCATTCTTCTGATTCTTCTTGATTAGTAGTATTAATGTAAGCAGTTTACAAAAAGCTTTCTCTTTCGTAGAATCTGCACAATATTCTTGAATAAATTTATGAATATTTATTTAACTTTAAAAAATAAGAACAAAATAATGCAAATGTCAGGTTTGTATAAATATTATTAGCAGAAGAGCGAATAAAATAGTTGCATCGACAATGCCCTCCTAACCAAATACCCCTAACTCGTCTAATTGTAATTACGTCATCGTCATCATCATCTTCTTCATCTTCATTAGAGGGTACAGGCTTTTCAACGGGCTGAGTTACTTTCTCGCTAGAAGTCGTATCTAAACATTACGATATTGTATACTTATAATTTTAGTAATAATTATACGTGAGAAGTCTTACTTAAAGAATCATCTCTTTGCGTTTTTTCATCCTTTTTTCCTTTTTCTTCATCTTTTCCACTTTTCTTTCCTTTTTCTTCATCTTTTTTCTTAGTTTTTTCTGGTTTTTTATCTTTCATTTCGTCTTTCTTTTTATCTTTCTTTCCATTTTTCTTTTTATCTTCTTTTTTATTTTCTTTTTTATCTTTTCCTTTATCTTCCTTTCCATTTTTGTTTTTGGTTTCTCCTTTACCGGTTTTTTTATCTTTCTGTTTATCTTCTTTTTCTTGTTTAGTGCTGCCTTTCTTGTCCTTTTTGTCTTTCTCTTTCTCTTTGGCTTTATTTGTTTTATTATCTTTGTCATCCTTTTTCTTAGCACTTTTGTCTGTATTTTTATCTTTGCCTTTATTATCACTTTTACCTTTTTTATCATCAGCTTTGCCTTTTTGCCTAAATTCAACCTCATCATCATAATTATCATCTTGCTCATCATTATGGATAGTAGTTTCGTAATAATCAGCTTGATTTGCTGAATTCACCGAAGTAGAATCACCAACTGATTCGTATTCATTTTCATCATTTAAATATTCATGTTGTTCTGTCAAAATTAACCCGGAAGTCTGGGTCATTTCTTCATTAGTGCCTTCCAAAGACGGTGTCTCATTGGTTTTGCTTTTATCTACGGGCAAATATAATGGCTTTTTGTCTTTTGTACCATATCCGATAGTTTTAACTTCACTAGTATCAACTATATTAAATTTTTCTTTTAAATGCCTTAAATCCGTAATTAGATTGTTGTTCACACCCAAATCTAATTTTCTAAATAACTGAAATAATTTTTCTGTTAAGTGTTTGGCTATTCTGGCCTCATCTGCTTGTTTACTCTTTTTGCCTAAATTTAACTTTTTTAATTTTCCCGTCTTGTTATGATTCTTTGCACGTTTTTGTGGTTTATGTTGATCTCTGAATAAATTCCCAATTGAGTAAAGTAATGTAGAGTGGTATAGATTGCCTTTTAGTGTGTTTGGTGAAGATGTAAAAGCATTGTCAGGCTCAGCATTTCTTTTAAAAATTTCTTTTCTATCTAAAATATTAAAACTAAAAGCATTTCAGTTTGTAAATGATGCAAATTATTTACTTACGTGGTAGTGTCTCATTCTTATGTGATATTGAACATTCTCTTGTATTTAGAACAAAAGGAAATAAGACAGAAATACGTATAAATAAAAATATAATAAGAAACATCATTAAATAACAATACAATACATTTTTGAATTACCTGTCAATGATTTATTTAGTTCAAGTACCCAGATACCAAATTAGTTAGAGCTATAAAAGATAGTTCGTATAAGCAGTAAGTAGTACTCTAGTAGCTCTAATGGCGTTAAAATGGTTTGAAGCAGGTTTGAAAGGTTTAAAAAGGTGAAACTTAAAATTCAAACATTTAACAGTTGAATTGTTACTTTTATTCGTGTAGAAAGAATGGCAGGAGATACAGACAGCGAAATGAAGAATGTTTCAGCTAATAGTAATCTAAACATTGACAATTATCGTAAATTGGTTCAAACGTATTTAAATCTGGTAAGTCAACTTCAAAATAACTTTGACAATAGATACATAAATGAGGTTAAGTTTTGTATGTTAGTAAATTATTATATTTATCAGTAAATTAAACAAAGTTGTTAAAACAGATTTGTGTTAGATAAACTTAAAAAATTTATAAAGGTAATAATTTCCACTGTTTTATTTTATTTCAATAATGTGAGGTTAATACATAGCAAATTTCTTATAGCATATCTATGATGCTGCTGTATTCTGGGCTGATAAAGTGGTTGCGTTAACATCAGGAAATGCTAGGGATGTTTATTGGTTGGCTCAATGTATGTTCTTATTAAAGCAGTATCATCGAGCTGCACATTTGTTACGTTCAAAGAACTTGGATAAGGTAATCTATAACACTTTAAATATATATAAAGATTGATGCTGATGTACTAAGAAATTTCCAGACCTACATCTTATGTAACTATTTGACAGTACGTTGCTTATTAGAAGCAAACGAATTGAATGAAGCTTTAAAAGTCTTAAATTCAATGGACATGGAAGTATTCTTGCAAAACACTTCAAATGCATCATATGCAGCAATTGTCGATGCTGCTATGTTTGATGACACTCCTAAATATGTAGGTACAATTTGTATTTTTAAAAGTTATAAATTAAAACTTCTCATTTTTTTATTTTAAAGCAAGTACAATCATCGGTTTTATTATTAAAAGGTAAGGTGTTAGAAGCAATGGATAATAGAGGGTTGGCTGCTGATTGTTACAAACAAGCATTGCAGTGTGATGTTCACTGTTACGAAGCTTTTGATGCACTTATTAAACATCACATGTTATCAGCAGCAGAAGGTGAGTAGCAACAAGAGAGTTTTATTTGGAATAATAATTTGATGAGTTTGTAGAGCATGAACTTCTAAATTCACTTCCATTATCACAACAATGCAGTCCCGAAGAAGCAGAAGTATTAACTACTTTATATAAAAGTAAACTAAAGAAATATCACACAGTAATCACACGTGTTTGTGATAAAAATATCACTCAGCCATTTCATACTGTTAATACTAATTTTAACCTAACACCTCAGCATGGTTCACTAATAGTTTCACATCAAAATTTTATTGAAACAACTCCTATAAATGTTGGAACATCAGTAATTAATGAACGAATAGAGAGTACAAGAAAGCATAAAGAGGGAGAATCGGAAGAAATGAACATTGATAATCCTGAAAATTCAATATTGGCTCGTTTACAAAATAGTTTAGACTTGAGTGTTTCACAAGCTGAGAAATTCTACTACAATTGTGATTATGTGCAGTGCAATAAACTAACAGAAAATGTTCTCAAACAGGACCCCTACCATAGTGGGTGCTTGCCTATTCATATTTCATGTTTGGTAGAATTAAAACAAAGCAATAAACTTTTCACTTTAGCCCACAATCTGGTCGATTTGTATCCAAATTTAGCGGTATCATGGTTTGCTGTTGGATGTTACTATTATGTAATTGGTAAATATAATAAAATTGTATTTGTTATAAAATTCATTTTCAATTTTTGTAGGTAAACGTGATTTAGCAAGAAGATACTTAGCCAAAGCAACGAGTTTGGATAGGTTGTTTGGTCCTGCATGGTTAGCATTTGGACATTCATTTGCGGTTGAAAATGAACATGATCAAGCAATGGCTGCCTATTTTAAAGCATCCCAACTTATGAGAGGGTTAGTTGAAAGATCTGTGGAAGTTCACATTTAATTATTATTTTATGAAAATGTAGGTGTCATCTACCGCTCCTTTATATAGGGTTAGAATGTGGACTCACAAACAACGTCAGGCTCGCTGAGAAATTCTTTCAACAAGCACAAGCTATTGCACCAGATGATCCTTATGTAATGCACGAAATGGGTGTGATTTCATTTCAGAATTTAGAGTAGGTAGATTTTTAATTCTTCAGTTGTTAAAAAATACCATTGCTGTCAACAGACTTATAATTCTAACAATCGTATTTATATATTTATATTATTGTAGTTATAAATCTGCAGAAAAGCATTTTACTGAGGCTTTATGTAGAGTTAGACCTCAGAAAACTTCCATGGTACCTGAACGATGGGAGCCATTACTAAATAATATGGGACATTGTTGTAGAAAACTTAAGAAATACGATGAAGCACTGCAGTATCATCATGAAGTAAATTTCTATAAAACTTATCATTTAAATATTAGCTACAAGAATAATTTTGTAGGCGCTGAAGTTAGTTCCACAATCGGCAAATACCTATTCAGCTATTGGTTATGTTCATGCTCTCATGGGTCATACAGAAGAGGCAGTAGAATGGTTCCATAAAGCTTTGGGTTTAAAAAGAGATGATACTTTTAGTACAACAATGTTAAATTATGTCATAGAACAATTAGCTGTGGAACAACCACCTTTTCCTGGTAAAAATAAAATTTTATTTTAATCTATAAAAACTGTTAACAATAATCTTAATTTTCATGTTAATTAAAGGTGCTCCAGATCAGATTCCTGCATTTAAAATTTCATTAGAGCAAGGCAGTCAGGACAGCAGTACACAAAGTAATGAAGATGGCTCATCATGTACAAGACAGAATAATACAGTCAATAATATGAGTGATATGAGTATTGAAGTAGATATGTCGGACATTAGCGGTGCTAGAATTGAATGATTTTTAAATACATTTATGTAAATAGATAATTATTATACAGCTCTTGAATGTAATCCCTGATTAAAAAACTTTTATTCAAATCTGATTCTGGAAAAAAAAGCAGAAAATTAAGCATTGTAGTAAATGAAGTGTCATAATTAGAACCTGAATATTTCTAGATAGTAGCATTCAAGGCACAAATACACTTTACATAGTTCATTTTTTTCTAATTTATGTTAACTAGAAATCAAATTTTGTTTTAGAAAACAGCACTAAGAATAACCAAGCAACTGCATGTTTTACCAACTTTCAGGTACTTTGACAGGTATTACTAGAAAAAAATGTACAATAGAACCAACTGATATGACAGGCAACATTAGAATTGTGCAAGATTTTGCCATTGACATTGGCAGTAATTTAAAATTAATGCATTAATTGAGAAGGCAGGTCATTAAAGAAGTAACTAAAATAACAATTAACAATAGTAAAACTGAGAGATAGATTAAACAAACATGTTCATGAAACAGGAATGATCAGGATTAAGGTTAAAGTAACATACAACATTCCAACAACACATGTTGGGGACACGATGCTGCAAACAATTAGTTTTATAAGTAACTATCTGGACTTACGAGGAATTAGTAAATTATAAAATGATCATATTGGTAATTCATTTACATCATTAATGACGTGCATTGGAAATTTGGTTGTATAAAATGTAGAAATGAAACTGTTTTCTGTAAATGGTTTAGGTATGTTTTTGCGCTTCACTTATATAAGCTTCCATGATAATGAATAATAAATCTGTAGTAAACATTGATTTTCTGGACTCTAGTTCATAATTTAAATCGAATTGGCATGGTATGGAAGATATCAGCCTTACCACACATCATTTATGAGATAGCAGCAATGATGTTATGCAAGAATAACATACTAAACTTGCATCATTATCAAAACAATGAAATATATTGAGGCCCTCAACTTGAGGGTGCGAGTGATTGCCCTACAATAAGAATTTCAGAGTGGGAACAGGAACAGCTTGTAAATTAGCCAGCAGGGAGGATCAGGATGGGCCTGGGTCCCTGCTAGAGGCTGTTGGACCCCCCTATGAAAAACCATGTAGGGGGCCCAACATCAAAATTATTCTGTGCAAATAGTAAAACACTAAAAAATTTAAATCAGAATAAAATGAAAAATAAATAATCAAAAGGAAGACTAAAAACAAAGCCAAATAACTAATAAAATGAGAAATCAACCCCGTAAGCAAAAATAGAGAAATTTATGCCTTAAAGAACAATTGTTAGAGTTAAAGAGATCAGAAAACATCTTTGAAGTAATCGTGTATCAAGTATTTTGCTATAAGGAAAATAAATAGTGACAACGGATTTGAAGCAAACAAACCTTTGCAGAATACAAGGAGCAAGACTTGGGAAACCGTTCTCTTTTTCTCGAATTTGGATACTTTCTGTATTTTCCATTGACTTTTCTTCTTTCAGATTTTTACTTACTTCTTGTCTAACCTGTTGTAGTAGCGCAACACTGGTAGTTTTGGTGCTCCACTAGGCTAGTATGCTCAAAGAATGCTATTTGTCAAATTCAGGTGAAGATATGAGAAACTTGTGAAGACTCTTTATAGAGCCTGAAAAAAGACTATTGAAAACTGGTAGTAATAGTAGCTGAAAGTCTGAGATATTTTTATAAACCTAATCAAAATTAATATCAAGTTTCAAATTTTATAAATCAGTTGTTCTATATAATTATGGAAAAATACCAGATACACTTAAATTCTCCCTTATCTGCTATATTTTGTCTTGGATATTAACAACAGCTTTTGTGTAAAGGTATATGAGAAGACAGTTGTACTTAACATTAAACAAATAATTTTGCATCTCCGTGAAATATAAAAAAGAAACCAATACAGATGCAGTCAAATCTGGCTCAAAGCAGAAAAAATGCAAACAATCAATTAAAAAATTGAAGTGCTCTTATCAGCTCAGCTTAAGCATTCTTTTGGAGTAGGAGTTAATAGAAACAAAGAAAACCTTCAAAACCTATATGTTTGAGAAAATCCATTCTCTACCATAATTCTTTACTTGGTTTGAAAACTGATTGAATAAAAATGAAAGTTGAATCAAAGAAATTTCTGCTGCTTTCCCTATGGCTAAATTTGAATAGAAAGCTTTTTATCAGATATTCTTTGCAATGCAATTTATTTTCAGTAGAAACATAGTAACCATGAGTTTTGATTTGACATAAGCATTGTATAAATACATGTGCATGTATACAACGTTCACGATGTTTCTGGGTTGTGGCAGGCCATGCTTTCATTTTGTTAGGTTAGAAGTGTTGTTTCCTTTTTTCTTGAAAATCGCCGTACCTGCATCTGTATTTGGCACCGCAGCGCGATCAAAAATTTTGCATAAACGTTTAGTACCGATTAGTTTTGCTTTGTTAAAAATAAGATCAAATTTTTTTATATTTTGCATCTATCAATGCCAATTAAGCAGGATGCCAAAGATTATAAATAAAAACATAAAACTTTGATTTATAAATATAAATAAATAGAGGTTTTCGTAAAATAATCTTTTAGCGTAATTGATTTACAGATTTCCAAAAAAAAGGCAATTTGTGGTTTGAGCACAGATTAAATAAAGGTCAGATATTTCACTCCCTATTCCGCCAATGTTTACCACGCCTACTCTTTTACGCGCGTTTTATGAAAAGTGCATACCACGCTGTGCTGCTTGTGCAGTACATATCAAAATAGCAAGCTCTGGGAGTTGCTTCGAGAGAGAAAGAAAGCAATAGAATCCACAAAAATTTGTCGAAGGGAAATATCTAACTCTTATTTAATCTGTTGTCAAACTGTCATAAAATCATAACATTAAAGTACATTAAGAGTCAATAAGATTTTACAAGCCGAGTTAATAGATAAACAGCGCAGTTTACAAACTGTCATTCTGCCACGGCCATATACGACCAGAAACATCGTGAACGGCAGTGTGCCTTGATATTGTTTTATTAAATGTCATTTTTCTAATGGGAGAGAGTGGACACACTTGTCAAACCAGAAAGACAAAAATATACGTTAGCTTTCTGCTCGCACTGTGGGTGTAAAGGAAAGAAGACACATTTTAGCAGTAAATTCTTGTTCTATCCTTTACACTTACCGTGCGAGTAGAGAGCTAACGTATAAGTTTATTTCTCTTCTTTGACAAGTGTATCCACACTCTACCCGTTAAAAAAATGACATTTAATAAAACAATATCGAGGCACACTAGTGAACGGTGTATATCATATTTTATCCATTTAATAAACTAATTTAGCAGAAACATGTCATTTACATCAATAATTAATTGACACTTTTCATATACGGAGTGATTCATATAAAACGCCCATCTTAACAATTTGGATAGTCAACCCAAATTACAAATTCATAAATAACGTTGATCCATGTTAAATCCTAAATTAGATTTATAGATATCAGAGACAGCTATTACTTCAGGATGACAATGTCAAGATTATGTATTAAACTGAAAACTTACAATCACGTATGTATCACTTAAAACTTCGAGGTTTTTATTTTAAATACCCCCAAAGAAAAATATCAAGTGAGGTGAGACCAGGAGATCTAGCCGGCTATTCCATTGGACCACGTCTTCCTATCCATCTATTAGGAAAGATTTCATCTAGGTATTCTCTAAAACGAAGTGAAAAATGTGGTGGTGCACCATCCTGTTGATATACCAGACATTAAAACATTAAAATTTGAAGTTTAATTATTTAATTATTAAATCCTCCATATCTCTTAAACTACTAATGTAGAATAGTGCATTTTTTACTCATCTTCATGAGTACTAAACGCCCTTGAAGTTTTCCATACTATTTTTTAACATCCTGTATACAGCGATACGCCGTTAAGCTTCAACCGATTCCGATCTGAGCTTTTTTGCCCATGCTTGAACTAACACAATATGAATTTGTCATGGTTTATCGCTTTTTTGACGAGTGTACATTTGTTTACGAGTAACACGAGCCTATTTTAAACGTATGTTCGCGCTGTATAAACTGTTTTAACCGTTTTAACAAAACTGACTTTCAGACGGAACAATTTTTTTTAATTAGTATGCAATAATAATTCAAGATAAGAAATGTACGTTCATCGACACCTAACGAAAATTAAAAAACAATTTTTAAGGTATTGATAACCCCTTGGAGGCTACAACTTCCAGACCGAGAAATGCTGCCATATGCCATAACTTTCCATTAACATGTGGTAAGGTTAGCCACAGATCTTGGCAGACCAGCGATTCTCCTAAATTACAAAAAGAAGCATCAGTGACTGAAAAATCAAAAATCCTGATCTCAAACTCCAATGCCTGAAAAACTCAAAATACTACCGTAAGATGAGTGACGATGTTAATATAACACACTGCTTCATTTATTAACCTAATCAAGCCACTTTTAAACGTTTCAGAAAGAAGAAAATTCTCATGACAGCTAGATCGGAAAACCACATTCATTGTCTTATTTACAATTACAGGCAATACTAATCTATAAAAAAAGTATATAACTCGATTGCATGTCCCTGTACAGTATTAATTCGGCGAGTGCCATCTGAAGTGTAGCTGAGTCACTAGGTGTCTTTTAGTCTTCATGGAGCTCAATGTTATTATTCGGAAAAGCGATGTTTTCTCTCTGTTGATGTCCCTATTTTCCGTTCGTCGGCACCATCTAACCAGGAAGAAGAAAAAACTACTGTCGCGTTAAGGTCATCAACATCTGGACCACCACATGTCACTGCCTTCATCTAGATTGAAGGTATCATTTTTGTGATGGGCTTAATCGTAGCAACGACTACCTCCACGACCGCCACGACTAAAGAACCATTTCACACGTCAATATTCACTAGGCTCAAGAGAAGAGGGACTCCAGTTTGTACGGAGGTCATCAATTCCTTCGGAACTAGAAATCAACAATCCTAATTATGGTGATGCGATCATATGCAATAATAGACTGTAATTGTGCCACGTCTGCTGGAGCATACTCCAAGAAGGCTGCAGAGAAGAACGCATTAAACAGCAACAGTAGCTCAATGTAGACAGCTTCCTGAAAGAGCTGGCATTGGAAAGAACGTAAAAAGCACAATGTAACCTTAGATCAAACTTTGTTTTCTAACAGGAGCGATCAGTACTGTGGTTTGTAGGTTTACGCAACCTCCAGCATCATATTATAAATACATGTTACCGGAGTAATATTTGAAGTTGCATTAATAAACTGAATAGTATAAGACTTGGTTTGCAGAGCATGCGCAGACCGAATAGTAACATTGGCAAGTAACCTTCTTCATTTCAGTTGCCTCGTGTGAGTCTTGCAATGTCAATACCTGGTATTAGTTGGGAGGTTGCCTCATTCTGAACAACCGCGACGCAAGCTGGGCGCTGTCGGTTTTTGGGTAAGCTCAAAAGACGTCTAGGTTGAACGCGCTTATTCTGTGTGGACAAACTTTTTGTGATTTTGCTGCCTCACGAGTGTACATGAGATGACATGTGTGCCTTGCAATCACAATTGCGACTGACGGCTCATATTGGTTCGTGAGCTTCTCGTGCTCAGTTCTCCAGACACTCCGAAGCAGTCTCGCTATAGGCATCCTCGCAGGGTGACACACGCGGTTTGTAAGTCGAATGTAAACCGGTTGATTTTAAGGGTCCGTAGGCTGAAGATTTTTATAAGTAAGTAAATCTGAATTTCTGCAGTAAATCTTTTAAAATCATAGTACAATTGACTAAGATGGTTTTCCATAGCCTTGTTTCTTTCTTTTGTTATACCCAAACGTTCGGTAACGACACAATAATTCACTTAAATCCTTTAATAACTCTGTCTCATACCTACGAGTTTTAGGAGTTAGTTAACACAAAGTTGTTGTTCAAGTACATTTAATAAATAATAGACTCATCGTACATTGAATCTCATGCTATGTGGAGCCAACGTCCACAGTCGTATAGGTTGACGATACATGTTTGCATCACTACATATTGTGTAGAATAGATAATAGCCCATGCGAATGCAATGCTAATCTTGCCAAAACCGTACAACAAACTCCACCACGTTTACGTAGGAAACTGTGAAGCAATAACAGATTTTCCAGGCATGTAAGGTGTTCCACACGCGTGGACAATGCATTCTGGGTTGTATTACGAGGCTGGATAGAAAAGTTTCCAGAATCACCCATAGATTGTAGCCGTAATTCAATTTATTTTGCATCATCAAGTAGGCTGGTATTTCAATTGTTCACAGGAAAAAAATCAAATTGATCTGTCATTTAGTTCATTTTTGATAATCGTTGATGCGCTTGTATTTCGTGATTTTTCACTGTTTGACCTGTTATTAAATTGTTTTTTTGCAGGGCAAAACAGAAACAGTAGTTAAAACTAGATTGGAGTCTGTTCTTGGCGACTCTTCACCGTCGTTTTCCACCGTAAGTTTTAGAATGTCTGAATTCAAACGTGGACGTACCCATAGAATTGATGAACCTCGTTCAGGGTGCCCGAAATCTGCGACTGCTCCAGAAATCATTGACAGGATCCATGATATGGTGTAAGACAATCGTCAAATAAAAAGTTCGTGAAATAGCTGAGGCTGTAGACATCTCTTATAAACGAGTTGTTAATATATTCCACCAAGAGTTGGGATTAGAGAGACGTTCAGCAAGATGGGTGCCGCGTCTGCTCGCTCCAGAACAAAAACGCATTCGTGCTCGAACTTCAGCTGAATTTTTTAGTTGTTTAGAAAAAATCCAGTTGATTTCATTAGGAGATTTGTAACTATGAACGAAACCTAGATTCGCCATTATATGCCAAAAACCAAACAACAGTCAAAACAGTGGGTTGGCGAGGGAGAATCCCTCCCGAAAAAGGCAAAAACAGTTAAGTCGGTTAGAAAAGGAATGGTTTCTGTTTTTTTTGCAATGCTAAGGGCATTTTACTTACTGACTATTTGAAGAAAGGAAAACTCATAACAAACCAATATCACTCAACACTTTCAAAACAACGACAATGCCACGGAATGTCAAAGAAAAAAAATCTTATTTCACGAAGACAATGCACCAGTCCAAGCGAGGCAATTGCTCAACAAAAGAAAGCCGAGTTGAAGTTCGAATCGTTCACCATTCCCCCTACTCATTTTCATGTTCCCCAATCTGAAAAAATTTCTAACTGGATAGAAATTCAGATCCAATGAAAGAAGTCATCGACGCTTGAAATGCATATTTTGTAGGCCTCGAAGAAAATTATTTCCGTGAAGGGATTAAAGAGTTGGAGGTGCGTTGGTCCAAGTGTGTTGAATTACAGGGTGATTAGAAAAATAAAATATATCCTATGTTGAATTTCATTTGTTTTCATTTTTATTCCGGAAACTTTTCAATCCAGCCTCGTAAGATACATGGCATATAGATTAAGAATTTAGATTTCACCTCTCGTAGACCTTGGTTGTGTGTGACATGGATCTCAATGTGCGACGGGCCTAAACACGTCATTGATCTACAACTAAATATACGCAAATAAGTAAACCTGCAGATGCGCAGAATTAGTAAATCTCAAGCAACGGTTGTAGTTATTTAAAGTTCATAAGTGCACATAAACACTAAGAAAATGAGAACAGAAACAACAAAACCTAGCAGTTTCGTTTATCTAAAAATAAAGGTAGAAGTCAAATAAGGGAAATTCCAGCCACAGATAAAAATCCGATCTCGCATACAGGCCTGGTATTGCATTGGTATGACCCTAGCCGGAAGACCCAACAGGTAATGGAATGGGTCCCTGTTGCACCATCCATCTCCCATGGAAAAACAAAATCCCTCTTACCTAAAAAACGGTTGATTTGCAGACATATGTATATCAAGATTTTCTACTTGTTTTTGATTGCATTATATACCTTTTAAATATGTAATTCTCTTTTCCGACAACCTGTATTCATTAAAAGCGAGTTTTGCTATATGAAGCGAGTAGATCATGAATTATGGATTTAGAAAACAAGTACATATCATGGCAATCTCTTATTGAAACAGTTTGCACCTTGCAAAATTACTATATCACTGGATAGCACTGCAGTAAGCACAACCATAGAAAATCGTAAGAATTAATAAAGCAAGAGAACTAGCAAATTCCTTTTCAAAATAACGATTACGAAAGATGTGGGGGTAGAACGTAGAAAACGAGACTAAAGGGTTCTGGTGCTTCCTGTAAGCGGGGACGATAGAATTCGTGGAAGTTAGCAGTAGAAAGATTCTACTCTGGGCTTTTCTAGGGAAACAAGTACAACAGTGACACTTTTCCGAGACGTCGGAGTTATTCTAGCACACAGGAGAGATCTACATTATGATAGAATGGCGTCGAAGTCACTACGATGAAGTGTCCGCGGATAGGTGTGCTTATAATAATACATGTTTCCAGTGAAAGGAAATTTACAAGAAAGCACGGCAGTCTTACTAAATACACCGTGGTGCGAAGGCTGAATTCTGTACTTCTGGAATAAATAATACAAAAACGTTAAATATTGATTGGTTAATTTTCTGGTTAGACTGATTGTTAATTAAAAATTCTAAAGTAATAATTGTTGTTAATATTTATTAAATAATTTGATTAATGAATGTGTTTCAGTGTTTCTTAAACGTTTTCAAAGCTTTTATAAAATATTATTTTTCCTGTGTATGTTTAACACATTTGAATATAATTTTTCCTTGTTTTGTTTTAACCTTTTGTAAATCAGGCTGCATCCAGACAGAAAAACACGTGCACGTGTTTCTACTACAATTCTATCAAACGCTGATTCAAAACCAACCAATCGTAGATCGTGAAACCCTTCCAGCGCATTTCAGAGAATGATGGTCAGTTTTCAGAAGAAATACAATTCAGAGAAAAGGTAGCCGATTTCGTGTGTGTTTACGTTCCCGTTATAAAATATTATGCAGAAATTAAAAAAAATTCCGTGTGCATTGGCGTATGTCTTTCTATTAAATTAATTACTATTTGTTCTTCCTTCTTTCTGTTATTAATTTTTCTTTCGTGTTAATCTAAAAAGTGTGTGACAAAAAAACAAATCTGGAAGAAATAAAATGCCAACTGTTGATCAGGAGGTAAGTGTTATCTGATATTACTGATAAGATTTTTAATCTGGAAAAATGTATTTGTTATACTGACACACATTGTTGAGCCGTAAAAGTTAAATAACACGAGTTAATTGTTGCGTGCACACCATCATTATTATTATTATTTTTATGTAATAATATTATTAGTCTCGCAACATTTCTTATAGAAACCACAGTGAATTCGATTATTGTTACATTTTCTTTTAATTAGATTTAGCTGTTATGATTATTATAGTTTTAGTGTAATACAAAGAGATACACATACTTGGGATATTTTTGCCTTTTAATTTTTTGTAAAGTACAAATTAAATTTAAGCGAGCGTTTTATTTAATTTTTTTGTTTAAAACAAAATTTCTATCAAATTGTGAATTATTTATGATATACCAGACGAGTATGGGCATAGTGCGCTCAGGAAAGATTGCGTTTTAAAGTAAAATCTGTTGCATTTTGTTTTGAGTTTTCTTTCCGTTTATATAGGTAATTCCAATTAGCTTTTCTTCATAGGATCGGTGATGACATTCTCGCCCTTTTATACAGGGTGTCACCAAAAGTTTGAGACATAGCTTAACTGCAGACTCCTAGGATAAAAATAAGAAGATTTAACCCAACTTACCTATATCCAAAATTGCCTCGTTAAGTTGATAGAAGGCGTCAAAGTTTTTTGAAAAAAAATTAATTATGCGTATAAAAATAGTAGGCTTTGATCGATTTTTATAATTTTTGGTATGGCATATTTTGTGACTATAAGATGGTTTTGGTCTTCATCAGTAAGTTGTAAGTGTATTACACAAAAATGTTGCAGTACAGATTTGTTGATAACTTTTTAGTGCCTAGGCTAAAACTATCAATTGTTTTTTCCAAAGAAATATATTCTTTAGAAACATTTTTTGTATGTTTGTAATTTTTGATAACGCTTAAGGTTTATCTACAAAAAAATAATATGACATCGTACGTAATGCAAAGTTTATTAGTGATAATTAGTCTTAAATTACAACAAAAAAAATGCTAAACTAGTACCAACTTAACGAGACAATTTTGGATATAGGTAAGTTGGGTTAAATCTTCTTATTTTTATCCCAGGAGTCTGCAGTTAAGCTATGTATCAACCTTTTGGAGACACCCTGTATATTTAGAACCTACTACCTTAAAAGGAAAGTTTCATTTTTTAGTATAAATACTTATGTACCAAGTCTTAAAAGAAGCTGTCCATTACATCTGTGTTCTACCTCAGGTTTTCGTAAATTGTACATTTATGATTGATGACTCTCAAATGATTGTGGTATAAACAAATAATAGAAATGTTGAATTTACCATAGACTGATAAGGACATCCTTCCTCTAAGAATTTATTCTAACATTACGAGTTTTGGAGATGCTATATTGTGTTCGACTGTCTGCTCTAGCGGACGCTGAGAGTATTGTCATTTTTCAATACATGTTGCTAACAAGTGACACATATAATTTCAGAGCACTGAGCATCAGTCGAATACGCTATTAGAGACTTTCAGTTCTACTAAGATGAGTTTCTTGCAGAATCATTGTATGTGAAAGAAAGAAGCGAAATACTTCTAAAAGAACAATTAGCTTTTGAACTTTTTAGGATTTAGGACCGACTGCATCAACGACTTGATTGCAATTAAAATTGATTGCTGATCAAAACCCCATAAGTAAAGTATGGTTTTTTGATCTACTATCAATTTTAATGGCAATCAGATTATTGATATAGATTTTTAAAAGAAATTGCAATCCCGAATAACATTTTCAATCCTGGGATCTCGAGATTGAAGAATTTATAATCCCGGGATTCCAGAAGTGTAAACAACGTGTCCAGGGAAACGTGCAGCAAATGGAAATAGTTATTTTCATACGACCCCTTGTAACGTTGATACTTTACAACTTGTTGTCAATGTCAAAAGTTATCAATTATAAACATTTATAATAAATGTGATGTATCGATGTTATAAAGCCATATCGGTGTTATAATGAATTCATGATACGCACGTATGCTCTTGGCCAACTTCATTTTTTAATCTAACATCAATGGTTTTTCTTAATTATTTTCTTTGA
Organism: Ignelater luminosus; assembly: GCA_011009095.1. Taxonomy (NCBI): domain Eukaryota; kingdom Metazoa; phylum Arthropoda; class Insecta; order Coleoptera; family Elateridae; genus Ignelater; species Ignelater luminosus. The sequence continues at coordinate 37,045 of VTPC01002139.1, forward strand.
AATACGTGGTCCAATGGATCTAGCCGGCCATTCCATTGGACCACGTCTTCCTATCCATCTATTAGGAAGACTTCATCTAGGTATTCTGTGGAGTGAATAATGTAATGGTGCACCATCCTGTTGATGCCAACCATTAAAACATTAAAATTTCAAAATTAATTATTTTCGCCAAATCCTCCATATCTCTAAAACTACTGATTTTAAATACCACATGTGCAGGGCCGGCTGGAAGTTTTGCGGGGCCCAGGGCAACTACATTTTGCAAATTCCTTAAAATACAAAAAAGAAGAAACACTGCTTTTTCAGAGATAGCATAATTCGGTTATTTTAAATATTTAGTAAGAATTATAAATTTTATTTATTTCTAACATATCGATACAAAAAATTAATTCTTTTTCCCTCATAGCGCGGGGCCCCAGCAAGAGCGGGGCTTTGGGCATTTGCCCCGCAAACCCGGCTCTTCAGCCGGCCCTGCACATGTGGGGTATTGCTGAACTTAGAAAAAAATCTACTTTTTATTTATTGCTGAAAAAATAAGGGGATTCCATTAAAAAAAAAGTGGATGACGTCATAAGTCCCAGAGTAGTAAACCAAAAAATTAAAATTAACGTCGATAAAATCCGGAGAAAAAAATAAAATTGGCATGTTCGAGCTTTTCTTCCAAACAGCGATAATAAAAAAATATGATTATTCTTTACTTTATGTACACACTGTATAACAAGAGTATAAAATAAAGCTTTTTTAATGAGTAGGAACGAGTTCAAAGAAAGGCACTTTTAAGACGTATTTTAAAGAAAACGGTAAAAAAAACTATTGATAGTAGATTAGAAAATGAAGATGACCAAGATTATAATAGTGCGTATCATGAATTGATTGTAATATCGATACGGTTTTATTACATTGATACATTAAATTTATTGCAAATGTTTATAATTGTCAACTTTTGACATTGACAACGAGTTGTAAAATGTCAACATTACAGGCGGTCGTGCAAAAAGTTTTTGATTATGTATTTCTCAGAAAATGCATTCTTTATAAAATATTTTACACGTCCCAAGACTTCAATTATGGTGATAAGATTTTGATATTACCAAAAATGATCAAGAAAATTTAAAAAAGGTTGTATCATTCTTAGCATATTCTTTAAAGTATATGCGTGTTCAGTTATTTTTAGATCTAGTAAACACGTGCATATACAAAGTTAGAGTGCAAAACAAACTCAATTATCGTATATCAGTAGAATAGTAGTTCTCAATCATTTTTACTAGACTTATATTTTTCTAATGGTCGAAATTTCTAAGAGTTACTGAAGTAAATTTGCGTATCCTGAAAAAGCCTGGTAATGTTTCTGGAAAAACTCAAAAGCCTGATGGTCGACTCAAAAAGCCCAATTGAACTAAACAGTCAATATGCAAAAACCGCAATACTTAAGTTTGAACTCAAACTTCGATCTGGGGCTGTACTGCAGTGACAAGACTTAAGAATGTGACTTAAAGATCCTTTATTACTGCTACTAGTACTTCTAATACTATTTTAAAAGTATTAAGGTCAACGGTAGAAAGATCGGCATTGCGTTTGGTAATATCAAGAAACTTGACTAATCTAAAAATAGGTCAAAATAATTGTGAATCGTGCATGAATATACCAACTGTAATTTATTGACAGTGGTTCCAAACGGATAGCGTGAGTGATGCCAGATTTCAAGTTGCAGTTTCGAGATGCATCTATGTTAGTTTGGTCAAATGTCATATACCGAGGTTTTCTTAATCCTTAGGACTTGTAGAATATGCTGGTGAAGTTTGGTCAAGTGTTTTAGAAACACCCTGTTTGTCGAGGCAAATCATTCAATTGCTGCTCGTTGTTAATCACCAAAAACAATCGAACAGCGGGCCATCATACAACTGATGATAAGTAATTGATACGAAACACTTGTCGATCGAGCTTGACAATTCTTTCTTGGGATTCTTGTTTGGGACGACAAAATCCATTCCTAGGCACTATTTTATCACGTCACCTTCGATTGTTTTAAAACTATCGAGTTTCTCCAACTTTCTAGAAATTTGAAATCAAGTTGGCCATTGTTGGAATACACTCAACAGAGCCTCTTTGTAGCTAATAACTTTAAGATATTCAAACAAAAAGAAACGAAATTCGATTTTCCGAAATATCTAAAAGGAAGAATAATCGAAGATCATTCAAAGAACATATAGTGAGTAATTAGGTGCAATTTAGAACAAGAAATGTTCCATTTCGTTATCGAAATAAAAAATTAAGTGGGATTTCGCCATAAACTTTTTTAATATTGCAGGCCAGAATGATTAATTCGACAACACCGTTGATTTCGACCCAAACCACTTATAGTTCATTTCACATGGTGTTACTGACATCGTACAATACATTGGATTCGTGAAAAATTAACCACTGTTAGTTAATTTTTTTGATTCGAAAGTTCAAAGAACATTTTAAAATGTGACAGAAATAATTAATATCATTACCACTTCAACGGAACAATGCATTTCATAGTATAATACAGTTGGTAATTCTTAAAAGCTGAGATTTACTATGCCAAAATCTGCCTCATGCACAAACTGCCAAACTTCAACCTTCCGTCGTGTTACACCGTATGGCTGTGATTTTGCTCATTTTGTTGTGACCTTTAGCGGCTAAATCTTGAAAGATAAGAAACTTGTTCCACTGTCATGTAGACCTGTTTCCAAGCAGAACAAAACGTTTGATTGTATTTCGATATCTTTTTAAAATTCTGAGAATGTTTAGTCAATAAATCAGGGTAAGTGACAGTAATTACATAGTAACAAGTTTTCTGTCATATATGCAATGAAATAATCACAAGAAATCTGACCTTTCTCAGCTATTAGTTTCTGACTACAATCCTGAGTAGCCCATATTTCCATTTCTATGTATTGGTCTTTGATTCAATTCAAATTAACTCAAGTTAAAATGATTCATTTGGTACAGAATGTCCCCACAGCCTACTGCCTACAGCTGCTGTCAAGACCTTTCATTGCCCTAAAAGACTAGGTATAAAAGATACAAGAAAAAATAAACTAAGCAGAGCAATACTGAGAAATTAAAGAAGAACAGGAAAGTAAGATACAGTAATTTATAATGGAAATGAAAATTGGAAACAAAGAACCGTAACGGGTTTCAAAACTAGGGAGAAAAGAATTTTATTAGAAATTAAAATGCTTAGTATTTACATTTCCGAAACTGTAAATAGGGTACATAGCCAATGTAAATATTCATACGAAATACTATTACATTCTCATCGACATGAAGAAGAACCTGAAAAATAACTAAAGAAAAGACGACGTACATCTATTGCATCTTGTGCTCAAATCAAAACTGCCAGACCGCAGTTTACTTTAGGGCCCTGCGCACTAGAGAACACGACCAATCGAGCATGGCCATCGAGTACGTACAAGGTTACGACTCATTAGCCGTCGAGGACAGTTGCGGCCGAGTGCGTGAAGTGATATAAATTTTCATTTAACTATACTCCGTTCACGATGTTTCCGGGTCGTAACAGGCCATGCTTTAATTTTGTTAGGTTGGAAGTGTTTCCTTTTTTTTTTAAAATTGCCGTACCTGCGTCTGCATTTGGCGCTGTTGCACCATCACAAAATTTTGCATTAAGCGTCAATAAGATTTTACAAGCCGAGTTAATAGATAAACAGCTCGGTTTATAAAACTCAAACTGTCATTCTGCCACAGCTAAATATATACGACCCAGAAACATCGTGAACGGATTATACATAACTGGCCGTCGCATCCTGGCAGCTACTGCGTCGGGAAGCTTACCAACTGCTTTTTTGAGTTACCATAAGAAAATCATAGTATTGAAAATAATTGGTCAGATAGCAAACTTGTTCAAATTCTAAGTGTGTCAGAAAGAGAAAGAAAAAACGAAGTTTAATCGTCACAAATAGTTCTTTATTAAAATACAGCGTGTTGTAGCATATACTACAGTGCAGAAAATAAGTGTCAGAAAAATTTATTATGTTATTACTTTATGGGGAAGTTCTACCTAATGGAATGGTGAGACGTTTTTCATTGATATCCATTATTTAAGCTCAGCAAACTTCCATATAGTACTCAGCATCATCATGAACGCATTATCATGCTCAGAAATGGTATGAATAAGAACTTCATTTTGAAAATTCAAAAGCATATCATCAACCAATAACAGTACAAAATCACAATGACTTTGCATCGTACTATTGACCAATGAAATTTCGTTGGCGCCTCGATCTGCGTTTTGATAAATCATTAGTACGTTTCAAACTTCTAAACTTTGTTTTGTGTTAACTGATGCATACAATCGAGTTTTCTGAAATTTTATAAGTACATTAATCATTTTATAACAAGCTAAACTTGCAAAAATATCAAAAAACGCCAGTTGTAGCATTTTTCAAATTTACTATAAATAAGCATTTTTTGATATATTTAGAAGTTTAGAATCTATTACTAGGTGGCGCTGGTGAAGTCGCCGTTAATCTTGTTAATGGCACTGGCATATTTTGACTTGCCCATCTAAGAGTTGATCTACAGTTACTTGATTAATTATAAATTAGTTTGGGAGCATTCCAGCCGTCTAGATTAAGACATAAGAAAATTGAAGTTTTAGTAACCATGAGAATAAAAATTAACTAAAACTAGTGTGCTGGATTCGGAATTGAAGTGATATTTAATATTTAAGAAATTGCATTTATTAACAGTAATGAATATTCCAAATTTCATTAAAATTCGGCCATAAACAAAAAATTCTAAGTCCTTACCTATGGCCTTGGTCATCCCGTATAGAAGAGATGATGCAGTTAAAATCTTCATAAGCATTTATAAATATTGAAGATTGACAATTATTACTGTAAAGTTTTTAAAACCAAATGCTTATCAGCTACACCACGACATCGACAGTTCGTTTATTTCACGATGTTTTGCAAGAAAGAATTAATAATACCGAAACTGTTTGGTTTAGGCTCCATAAACCGTATAGTTATAATGAGCATTGGACTAGGAATAAGAAAATAACGAGATAATATACAGAGTTACATTTAAGAAAATCTAGTCTTCGTATGCCACTCTTTTATGGGGCACCCTGTGTAATCGAGAATAATTTTAAAACGTAAATACAACCGTCCTGCACAACTTTTCCTGGTGATAGTTTTTGATATGCCTACTGATAACGACGCTATCCTCCAAGCACTGACCAGGTAGTCTTGTTCGCCCATAAGCACAGTAATAGTAAACATGATAATAGTACAGAATTGAAATTTAAAAAAAATATTTTGTTATGTACCTATTGACAGTTGGAATTTTTCCTCAAAAGTCAATACATTTTGTGATATTTTATATTCAACTCTTTCCGTTTGTGATATGAGTATTTCATCTTCATGCCTAGATATTTTGCCGAGTTTGTTATTAGCATTGATAATTATTGGCGGCTGATATATATGATTGAAAAGTTGACTTATCAATCACTGTTTTTTCTTTTCTTTTCTTTGTTGTAACTTCTGCTTAAGCGGCCGTTTGGATTTCCGTTGAATTGAAAGTCTCAGCATCTGTCAGAGTTTTAAAACTGATTTATTAATTCTTCTAGTTATTCAATTTCTGGATGAGCTACTGAGGACATATAAGAAGTTTATCGAAGCAATAGACATACCAATAACACCAAGATCTTTTCGTGGTTAGATTTGTCGTAGGTACATTACTTAAATTGGCAGAATTCTCTATCGAACCGCGACAAAATGCAATTTAACGCATTTTACTAGAAAAAAAACCTAATGATAGTTCTGTAAAACTGAAACCTGCGTCGCGTAATAGTTTGAATACATCAACCAAGGCCGTAGCTAGGGGGGATCCAACCCCCCTCCAAAATTCTAGCTAATTGTTATTAAAATAATTGTATTATTCGTTACAAATTGTTTTTTTTATTGGGTCCAGGAGAACTAATTAGGGAACACATCAGAAATACAAGAGACAAGACAGCCAAAGAGCCCGTAGTTTTTGACGATTTTATAAGAACTCTGCATACTATCTTACAGTTTCAGAGATTCCAATCGGATTTCAAGAACTCGATACTATTTTTTAAAAGCTCTCTTAACATACTTTTTAAAAATTTCATGTCCAGTTGGTATGGTTTCGACTAACAAATGAATTTATAACCCGGTTTTCAAAAATTGTATTTGAATAGATTTTTTTTCGGAAACGTATATGGATCGCAAAATTCAAACCGAAACAGCCTATGCTAGGGTTCACCATCAGACGGAGTAATAAAAGTGCGTGATCACTTAAAGATGCAAATGCAGAAACCCATCGAATTTACCATCGGCATCAAAAAGATTGCATTTCTGCCAATACAAGAAACCTTGTAACGGAGAATTACCCCATCCTTTCAATGACACTATTTTCTTATTATTTTAAATTCTTTATTATTCCAATAATAACTGTCTAGCGGTATTTAATTTAAATAAAAAACATTCAATTAAGACAGTTGATATGGTCAGTAATTCCATTATGATTTGAGAAGAAAAGCTAATGGGGTTTACGTATATACTAAAATTCTGCTACACCGTATTTATGCTTGTTTAGTTAACTGTTAGCTAATTAAAAATTAACAACTTTGTTACAATAATCTTTATAAGCAACAGACGTCATTTTCTTCAATATTTAAATAAAAATGATAATTTAAGAGATTTCTCGAAAGATTTGGTGAACTACTAAAAATTATTTCAAATATTTATATTTTTTTAGTTTTGACCGATTACTACTGATGTTTAATAAACAATGCACAATATAATCATGTTGTTATAAGGAACGACAAGGGTTGCCGTCTCTTTTTTTCGATAGACTGCAAATGTAAATAAATATAGTATGAAAGAAACCCATTAAAAGATAGCTGAATAAACATCGATCTACAATGCACTTATAATAACGTAATAAAGATGTCTACAATTCTCTTTTTATTTTAAAAGATATGCGGTAATTTGGCAGTAAGAAGCACAATTTGAACGACTTCTTGGATTATAATCATGCTAGACGAAATAATCATTGCTGGCATTTCATGTATGTATATCTCGGCGCTTTTATTATTATTATTAGTGATTTAAAAATTAGAATAGTTTAAAAGTTAAAGAAATATATAGTTTAACTGCTAATATTTTACTAGATAGAGTAAAAGAAAGAAATTGTCTTTTCTCAAAGTTATTAAAATTTTTACTACAGAACTTGTGCTGTTTCTTATGTTAACAAAATTAAAAACTAATACCTAATAATAAAGATTTATTACGCCACAGATTTTCCACTTACAGAGTAAATTACAAATTAAAGTATTCAAATAAAGAACATCTATAAATAAAAAGAATTAAATAATACAGGAAGTATCAAGTTACTCGCATCGAAACCACTTTCCACCCATTATTATTATATTCTGTGATCTAACAAATCACAAATGCATATACAATATTTTATTTGTTTATTTTTGCTCTTGTAGATATGTGTCTCTAGATCAACATATAAGTTTGTCAGATTTTGGCGTAATTGTACTATACGAGGGCGGTTCAATAAGTACCCGTGTTAGAAATGAAGACAATTTTTTTCAAAAATTTTTTTTATTTTTCAACATGGTCTCCTTTTAGAAATATACACTTCTCCCAACGTTCCTGCCATTTTTTTAACCCCTCCGAAAAATAGGATTTGTCGAACTCTCCAAAATACGCCTCTATCTCGGCGATGACTCCCTCGTTTGAGCTAAATTTTTTTCCCGCGAGCCATTTCTTCATGTTAGGAAACAAGAAAAAGTCGTAGGGAGCCAGATCTGGTGAATACGGGGGGTGCGGCAGCAATTCATAACGCAATTCATGCAGTTTGGCGGCGACAACTCCGGATGAATGTGCTGGTGCGTTATCGTGGTGAAACAGCACCTTCTTTCTCGCCAAATGCGGCCGTGTCTCCTTCAATTTTTTGTCGAAGCTGTCTAATAACTCACTGTAGTATTGTCCAGTGATCGTTCTTCCTTTTTCTAAAAAATCCATGAGGATGACGCCGTTCGCATCCCAAAAAATCGTCGCCATAACCTTTCCGGCCGATGGAACCATCTTCGCCTTCTTTGGAGCAGATTCACCGGGAGAAATCCATTGTTTTGATTGTTGCTTAGTTTCTGGTGTGTAATGATGAATCCAGGTTTCATTAACGGTGACAACTCGACGCAAAAACTCCTTATGATTTCGCTTAAATTGCTCCAAACACTGCTTCGAAGTTAACAGCCGCATCCGCTTGTTGTCCACCGTTAGCAATCGCGGCACCCATCGCGCCGACAATTTCTTCATCGCCAACTTATCATGTAAAATATTAATTGCCGTTTCGGCCTCTGCTACTTCACGCACTTTCGTTCGTCGATCAGCGAGAATCATGTCGTGGACTTTTTGAATGATTTCCTCGGTAACCACGTCTGCCGGGCGTCCTGGTCGCTCCTCATCAAAAACGAATGTTCGCCCACGTTTAAATTCGTTGAACCAATATCTAACTGTGGTCATAGATGGCGAAGTGTCCCCATAAACAGCATCCAACTTTGCTTTTATCTCCTCGCATTTTTCCCATCCAAAAACAGAAAGCGAATTACCGAACGATACTGCTCTTTTTCCATCTTAGCTAAAATCACGAAACACGTCTTACTCAAATGGCTGTCAAATCCAAACTAACCTATCAATCAGTCTGCAATTTGTTATACCGTCGTTTGATAGATGGCAGCACACGATGATAACTTCCCTCAGGAACGCCTTCTGTCGTCAAACACGGGTACTTATTGAACCGCCCTCGTACAACAGGATCCTTTGAAACAGACAATTTAGAATATGGATATTTTCATAAAATCTATAAAAAATCTAGAATTCTTTAACGCTCTACAGTATGTCATTACTTATTATTAATTACAATTATAGTAATACAGGACGATTCACTAGTGATGTGGCGTCTACTAGAATTTGAGGCTAAACCCATTATACATCTCTACAGAACGCTTCCCTCTCTTTCTCAGTTTGGAAACATCATAACACAGAGATCTTTTCTTTTTGTGGTTTGTATTTTTTAATTTTAAGATTGATATCTTTTAATCAACGTTAAGCTGAAAGTGCACAGTCATTGAAAGATACTAATCTCAAAATTATGTTACGCAAAATACAAAACACAAAAAAGGACTACCTATTTTAATAGTATTTCAAAAATGAAATAAAAGATAAAATGACTTGTGGAAATGTATAATGGGTTGCCTATCACATTCTACTAGGTGTACCATTAATTACTGGTATATTACAATTAATTCTTCCGTTTTAAAACTGGCCTTTCTTTCGCATAGCCAAATATTTGCTAGTCCGTTGGGACTACTTTGCCTGAATGATCTTGATCTACGATATGTTAAAACTTCTTTTGAATTCTTTCAATGCAAAGAAAATTATAAATATAGTAAAAAATCTAAATTACTGCTCCATATTCCGGTTTAGATCCAATATTAATGTATTGAACGGAATTAATGATAACGACGAATCTTTAAAGTCCCGAGTCTTAATTAAGAATCCCAAGTCTTGGGATTCTCTAGGTTCTTGAAAAGTCTAAAAACAAAGTTGACTGTAAATTCAATGCAATAGTTAAAGCAAGCAAACATTAAATTTAAATTTACACGTTTTAATTCAGCATGAGCCCAAATTTATGCGGATGTGGCTATTCAAATGAGTTCAAATCAGCCTGCAATATTCTGAACAATTTTAAATCATCTTCATCTGTAAATAGAACTTTGTGCGAATTTGATGTACTTCTGGCGATATCCTTAATAAGTATTATGAAAACAAAGGTCCCAAACTACTACCCTGTGGAACTCTCGAAAGAGCTATCCGAATACGATCCGCTACAACTAACATAAAGTATTTTATTTTCTATATATGACTACATTTATTTAACCAGAGATAATGAAAAACCAAAATCCCAAATCCACTAATCGTAAGTATTCGATGATCTACCCTGTCAAATGCTTCTGCAAAGTTGATGTAGATTACATTCACTTCATCGTTACCTTCCAGTGCATTAGAAAAGTTCTTCGTGAAGTACATAAATTAGTTACAGATTGCAGGTTTTTATTTAAAATACTTCTAAATATTTAAAAAAAACTGACAAGCAGTTGGTCTAGTTTAGAATGTATGATTTCTCACAATTATTATAATAATTTATACATAGTCAGTTAGGAAAAGCACGATATTGTTATAGCGTTACGCGAGGCAACAAGGCTTTTCATGACGTATTATGTACAAAACTTTATCTAATTTTGTTTTATTGCTATTTCCTTTTCAAGAATCATTATTATGTAGTAGTATTTTTTCATTACGTAACTCAGTTATGTAATACAATTCGGAAATGAAATTCTTAAATTTCCTTTCAGAATTCGTACATTCGGTTGGTCTGTTGGGATGTTCCCGTGACTTTACAGGACATGTTATATATGAAATCAACTTAGAATTGTCTCCTGATTACAGATACATAATCGGTATTTCGATATCTCAAATAGTTTTCTAAATAATCAATATTTTTTTATTTTAAATTTCGTCATGATAATGCTTGCATTTTCACTGGTTAGACAATCCTTTCTAGCATGCTTTCAGCTTTTCACGACAGTTATAAAAAAATTGACATTTGATAATGTCAACAGGTTATCAAAAAGTTGAAGATCATTAAAAGCAAAGTAACACAGAATCCAGCATACCCTTTTACTATACAGGATGTCCCAGCGTTTATCATTGGAGAATAGTGTCGTCATTCGTACAAATATAAAAAGAATTTTATTAGGAAATTCTAAAGATTATTCCAGTTTTTAAGTATTCCGTAAAACTGTAACACATTAAGTCTAAACATTTCTAACGAAATGCTCTGTACATTCTACTATTTACTTATTGCTCGTCCAATGTTAATGACAGCAACATAATATTACCGGGGTCTAAATCAAATAACTGGCGTTACTCCATTCTTTTTTCTAAAAAGTCAAATTTAATTAAACCGCCCTGGTACTATTAATAAGCATTTGGTTTTGAAAACTCAGTAGTAGTAACTTTAGTCTCTAGTGTTTAATGGTGGTTATCAAAATTCTAACTATATCGTTTTTTATGCAGGGTTATCGAAATGCGCAAAACTTAATTTTATTCATTTTTTAAATGGAATACTCTGTATATTCTATATTTTCTTATTCATATGAAAATTAGATATCTCGTCTTTAGCAATAACTACTGAGATTTTAGCCATAGACTCTTTCTACAGGATGATCGAAAAATGCAGACATCCTCTATACTTTGCTGTTTTCTTAGTTCCTAGAAAGGACCCAAAACCAGATCGTCACGACGCACATACGGGTATTTGCAATGAAAAGTTGGCCAAAATTATTTTTTGCTGTTAAATTACTTAAAATGCTTTCATTCACTAGAACGTGATGTTTTAAAACAATAAAACACATTTTTTTAATAATTAGACACATACAGTGCTCTTGTAAGGTAATGCATAAATTCTTTAAAAACTCAGGAACAAACTTTTAGGAAAAACGCTCGGACCCATCGATTTTTATTTTTAAATCCGCATTTTTATACAAAAAATATTTATACAGGGTGAGTCACGCAGGAGATATGACGTCATCGATATTTTTTAATGGCAACCCCTATATTTTATTACGGAATTTAAAAGAGCACATTTTTTTACATACGGTAAGGTAATTATGGGTATAGGTCGCATGAGAAAATTTTGAAGAAAAACGATATCAAAATTTCACAATATCAAATTTACTGGTAATGCAAAATTCAAAAGACAACTAAACTAAATGTTCAAATTGTGTACCATTGGCAACCTGACAGTAGCCAAGACGACGAAAAAATTCTCTTTGAATATTATCAATAACTTCTAGAGATATAGGACCAGTGAATTTAAAAGATTAAAGACAAGAATTTGTCAAGAAATACGACGAAGGGTTTGAATGTTACTCGAATAAGCCTTTCTATACATTTAGTTGCTCGTTTAGGAAATTTAGTTTTGTCTTGCATAACTTTAGAAGTGTATGTTCTTCCCTCAGCTCTTAACTTTATTTGAGCAACATAAGTTAACTCCTCACTGCTTGCAATAGTGCGAAGATGTTCGGTCTTACGCCTTTTGCTTCGTTCACTTGATTCCCTAACTCTTTTTTGGATGTCCTAGTTCTTGTTGACTCGGCGGTATTTTAAAAGTGCCTCTTAGCCAACTCCCATTTTTTTTCCAAATATAATTCTTTTATGTAATGCAAAGAAACCCATCTACCCTTAATTTCGGTTTTTAAACGAGACATCACATTCTTGAACTCTTTCTTGTTCTCAGAAGTATATTTTTCGCATTTTGCCAAAAAAGTTTTGGCATATTGTAGTTTGTCATTAATGTCACTTTCATTAGATTCCTGCATTATATCAAAGAAACGCTGCCGAGTCATTACTTTGACTCCTGAAGGTCCTAGAATAAATAAAAAAAACCAACAAAATGATGCAGATTGAAATTAGCGGTTTTGGGGGTAGATTTATATTAAAGCTAATAACTCAGTGATTTGGATCAAGTTGGAACTAATTTTAATATTGAGTGATATTACAATGTATGGTCTTTATTGTGAAATAAAAAACAACACCGGGAAATACCCGGAAGTGTAACAAAACCTATCAAAAAGTTTGATGTCACATGAAAAAAGGACAATTCTTTGCATTATCTTTTAAAACCGTTATGGGATTTACAAATTAATTGCAATAACTATAATATATACTGAAATACACTATACATACCTGTATCAGAATCCTCTGTAGTACACAAATTTATAATGTTACGTATAAAAAGAAAATACTGATTTCAAATATAGATATTGCGACACATAAACTCAAGTGTTTGGTTGCAACTAAATAAACCGTCGACTTTGGGCTTATCTGACGGGTACTGCAAGTGCTATAAGGAGGCGGTTTTTCTAGTGGAAATGTTCCTTAACACCTTAAGATTCATATGAAATATTTTTTTTGCAGCAGCAATAAATTTTACAATTTGACCTGTTGGCCAACTTTTGCATGTAAATACCCGTAAAATGCGAAGCGACGTTAAAAGCCAAGTTTGGATTGACGTGTTGGATGATGTTACCGTACAAACTGCCACGCATAATATTATCGTATTGTACTTTGCCGGTTTAATTGGTCAATTCTTAAAACATGCCAACCCTCGTACTGTAAAATTTAATTTTAAAATAATTCATTACAAAACTTCTGCTTCTCTAATGACGACATGAACGCCGGCTACTAGTTTCTAGTAATCAGTGTTGCCAACAATGGCGATTTTCCGCCAAAAGTTCTTGTTGGCGCTTGGCGCATTTCTTGGTGTTTAAAAATTGCTTAAGTTTAGATCTGTTTGACTTTAAAATATAATAACTATTATTACTTTTATTGCATCTCACGAATACAAGTTCTACAGAGAATCTTAATATAATGTGCAATTCGAACTGGTATTCGACGGTGGTGCCCTCTCGTAAACGAACTGAGAATATATGTGACGTTGTTTACATAAAGATTTTACTGAGATTTGAATTGGCGCTTTTTTCATCTCAGATGGTGCTATTTGGCGCTTTGACGGAACGGAACTGACGCTTCTATAAGATAAAATCCTGGCAACACTGCTAGTAATTGCTGATTACAGTAGTACAGCTGTATAAGGTGTCAATTTAACAGCATTGGTGTTATTAAATTATTTATTATGAATTGCTATCAAACTTTTCAATTGGCTCCAGTATAATTAAGCAACCTTTCGAAAACATAACCGATGTAAATAAAGAAATTTGAATTAACAATTAAAATCTGTTATTTTCGTTTTGCGTTTTAATAAAAATGCAACGCTACCTGACGGTTTGTATACCAAATGGAACCGCATTGTCGCGCCGGTCCTGTCGGTCGCACGATCTACCAGTTTACAGACTAAAAGGAGTACGGAGGATAGGTGCGGTCAGAGAAAACATACAACACTTATGTACATTTTTTAAAATTTTGATTTAAGCTGCTTGTTTTTCTGGTAATAGAGAGTTTGAGCACCCATTGTGCTATACGATAACGTTATTTTGTGACAACTGCGCATGCTCAAAACATTATCGTAATGCTAAAGTTTATCGGAGCCCGCGAATACCGTATACGATAAATCGGTTTGTGAGGTTAGAAAGTTGTGGCATGTATTTTCACTATTACTTTATTAATAATAAATGAATAAATTGAAAACGTGTTTTCTTAAATAACAACATCCACTTAGATCGTAAGGTTATATATATTATTTTACAGTCTATTCTGTAATTTGATGGAAACATCCATTGCCGTATAGTATACCGGGCAGTTTCCACGGCCTTTAGAGTATACGGTTGCCTCATCGTAGTGTTGCCAATATTTTATCTTATAGAAGCGCCAGTTCCATTCTGTCAAAGCGCCAAATAGTGCCATCTGAGATGAAAAAAGCGCCAATTTAAATCTCGGTAAAATTTTCATTAAAACAACATCACATATATTCTCAGTTCGTTTACTAGAGGGCGCCACCGCCAAATACCGGTTCAAATTGCACATATATTAAGATTTCCTCTAGAACTTGTATTGCTGAGATACAATAAAAGTAATAATAGTTTATTATATTTTAAAGTCAAGTAGATTTAAACTTAAACCATTTTTAAGCACCAAGAAATGCGCCAAGCACCAACAAGAACTTTTGCGCGCCATGATTATCCCACAAAACGCCAATTTGGCGAAAAACCGCCACTGTTGGCAACATTGCCTCATCCATCGCCAGCTGATAATTTGATGTTGGTTAGAATGCCGAAGCATATTGCCGATTGGTAAATATACTGTAATTCTGGCATTCTTAGCTACGTCAAGGTATCGGATTTCAGCATAAGAGGTAACCGTAGCGTGAGGTAGGACAGGTTCGATACCTTAGCGTAAAATATCGAATAACAGCCTATCTAATGGATATATGATAGTTATACGCCTCAGGTGATCCCGGAGCAAGAAGTTTGTCTAGGCTATATCGGAGACTGTCGCAATCGAGAAACGGGCATTAAAGCTTGCTTCTAACTTAGAGAAACGTGCTAAATTTGGTCAACTTTATTTTAAACCGGTAGTAATGTTGCGATAGAAAGGTAAACAAGACACTGAAACCGATAAAGATGTTTTAGTTGTATTTGCGATTTAATAGAACATCACAGTATATAAACAAGCTCGGGACTCTTCTGCGTTCAAGAATTAAAATTTCTGGGAAAAGTGAAAGTAAGTATAACTACAATAAGAGGTTATCAAATCTTGGATGTTACTGTTCCGCGGTATTCACCTGTGGCCGGTTTAGAAATTCAAACTTCAGGCTTTCCTGACGCAAGCCTAAAGCGTTAATCGCTCGATTACGACTGCGCCGCGCCGGTCAGTTATGGGCTTGCATGAATGCAAATAAATATATCTTACCATTCTCCTGCAAAATATTCTACCAGCGCTATGAACTTTTCGTTTTTGTAACTTTGGGAAGATTAGTCTTTGGTAATTGTAAATGCTTACGGGAAAATCGATAATGTGATTATTTCATTTCTCTAGACAAAAGTCCGTTTCCTCATACTTACGATACCGAAGACGTTGTATATACAATATAATGGCGGTATGGCTACAGCAAAAGATCCCATATTATCAACAGTTCGCAGAGTTGAACGCTGATTTCGACACAACTTGACGAACTAAAGCAAATCAAACACGAATGATCGCGTTTTGGTTAGCCTTTGAAGACTTACCGATACAAAAAAAAAACGTGACTCAAATTGTAACACATTGTTATTATTATTATTATTATTATTATTATTACTACTATTATGTTAGTTATTGAATTTCTTTCTGAATTGCACTGACTTTAACTTAAATTCTAAGTATTGGAATACAATTAAGAATTATAATAATGACTCTAATTCCAGTTAAATGTTTTTCTAACGGGGGTTTCATTAAATAAGATAAAATAATGTTGACAGTTTATCGTCGTAATACAGTAGACTAAAGAGTAAATAAAGATAATTCCGAGTACGAATTCTGAAGTTCTTTCTTTCTTTTTTGGATTCACGTCTAATATTAGTTAGTAAAAACAAATTCAAAATCGCTTATAGATACTCTATTTCAAACCTATCTGAATGGTAACCGTAAAAATCGGTAAAAAATAGATCCTGATAGCGTCACTACTATTCTATAAACGTTCTTGTTAGTACAAGTTGCTGGTGTCGCCGTTTACCAAAAATATCTATGTCACAGTTTTCGATTGTTCGGAAGGAAATTTTGGAAATTTGTAGACATTGTCATTTCATTTGTAATTGCATATCCTCTTTTGCCGTGTAACACGAAAAAGTGTACTGAAGTAATAACGTATTTTTTCTTTCAGATAAAACTAACAGCTGGTGACATTTTAGCATCAGAACCTTGTACACCTGCAACGCCTTTGGATATTCTTCACAAGCACTCTATAAATGCCTTACTTCACAATCCAGATCTTCTGAATGATGCGTCTTTAAAAGGTACTCCTTTTTTATTTTAATAGTTTTTATTGTTTAACTTACAAATTCTACGTTTATCTATCAGAAGTTGAAATAAAAATGATAAAATGAAATGAAAACCAATCAAAGCATGTATAATCATTTAATAGATATTGTCAGTGCTTGGTACAATTTTTTATTAAAGAAGTGTAACAGTAACATTGGAACTTTACAGGAACAAGTTGGCCTAGCTAAGTCCCTGTGAAAACAATGATTGCCACAGTTACTAGGACTGTCACTGAAAAATCTCCTCTATGGTTGATAGTAGCACATAAGATACTAATATCATAATATCTAACTTGTAGAATTGCTGGTTAGTCAATAAGCTAAACCCCGCTTAAAAATAATAATAATAGTATCGCCTAAATATTATGCATCGGCCCTTAGGTAATACAAATATAGTGCAAGCGCTGGAACGCTTTTTTGTTCTATTCGATACGTTGTCAGATTTAAAAGATCGACAAAATCTACTTAAAGCATATTGCCGTCATAAGCACCCATAAATGCCAACAAGTATTATATACTAAAAATTGATTACCAATTTTCTGACTTTTATTAAGATTTTCTTGTTTTTACCATCAAGATCTAAAACTGTCCTTATACTTTGCTTCCAATGCTACCAAAAAATCCTCTGAAAGCAGTGCTGAAACGTGTGCATTTGAGCTGACAATGACGTTATCCGAAAAAGGAAGCGGGAGAAAAGGGCGAAGCGACCACATTCGCCGCCGGTAACATCCACTGTTTTGAAGTATAGTATCTCAGCTTTACGTTAAAAAAACAAAGTTTTCCCAAATTTCCAAACGAAATTATTTCCAGCGCCTGCACTAACCTGGTAAGTTATTTTGATTATCAAAAGATAATCGCAAGGAACTATGATTTTATCTAAATCGAAGGCATGTATTTAAACAAGAATAAGAATGCCAGACGTTGGATTTAAGCTAAAGATAAATAATTCATGAATTTCAAATTCCGACTAGATGGATAAGCCAACTATGCTTCTCGCTGAACAATTTTGATTTATAAAGCTTAAAACTCGATCTCATCAAGTGGTTTGCATATACTAGTAACTTGATTAAAATTACACAATAAAGTACAGAACTATATTAGACCACGCCCACGCAGTTATATCTAGAGTGAGTATAGTTTCAGTTCTCAGAAATAATATTTATTTATAAGATGCAATGCATTTTAATATCTAATAAAAAGCTTTGTCTATACGGTTAATTTTCAAAAGATCAATGCCCAAGGTTTGTAATCTACTCATTTGCAGTTTATGAAACTAATGCCTAGCTATCTTCTAGCACTATGTGCGGCATAAAGTACCGTGAGAGCAACAAAAAACCAAGTCAAAGATGCCCTAGAAATTTTAAGATTGGTAATCCTTAAATTATGAATTCAAACATTAAACATGACATTCAAATGTCATAATCATTTTGACTATTGACTATTCCCGATCACCATTTTCATTCTTGATGCCATTACAAAAATGAGTTTCTAATAGGAACATTTTATGCTCCTATGTTAACATTTTTAAATTCACAAAGTTTTGTAGATTAATATAATTATGATTAATTTTACTCTAATCACTTAAAGAATAACCTAAATAAAATTAAAATGTCACTTGTAATATTTTAATAGCTTTTATTTTATTTTTTTTTTATTAATATGAAACTATCAAAGACAAGAAATTCAGAATTCGTGAGTATCTTTGACTTGGGTTTTTGTTGCTCTCGCGGTACAAGTACTACCGTCATAAGCTGTTATCCGCTCAAGGTTTTACAACCTTTATTTTTAAATCCCAATCCCAAACCACGAAGGTTAAAGAATTGATGTTTACATAAACACCGAATTTTAGAAACACACTTGCTGTTGTTTCTGTTTAATGAACTCCGAAGGAGTCGTTACTGAATTTGCGAAGTCTGTCTGCCTGTATGGCTGTATGTATGTCCGCATTTTTTGTCAAATTCTGAAATTTTGACTTCAGATTTGGATTCTACATCAAAAACTAAAGGCCACGTGGTATCTTCGTTTTTTGATAACTCTTCGGGAACATGGTCAAAATGGCGGCCAAAAATTGGAAAATTTTCAAAAATTTATTTTACTTTACAATCGTATTCTACATCAAAAAATGAGACAAACGTGTACTTTTAGTTTTTTGATATCACATCGGGAACATGGTAAAAATGGCTGCCGAAGTCTGAAAAAAAGTAACAAAACGGAGTTCATTGGGGTTATGCTTTGCATTCCCAGATGTTCTCTTCTGTATTGTTTTATGACTATGATTAATCCCCTAACACTAATTGCATTGGAGCGATAACT
Source organism: Ignelater luminosus (assembly GCA_011009095.1). Taxonomy (NCBI): domain Eukaryota; kingdom Metazoa; phylum Arthropoda; class Insecta; order Coleoptera; family Elateridae; genus Ignelater; species Ignelater luminosus. The sequence goes on from VTPC01002139.1 coordinate 55,985, forward strand.
GGAAAGGAAAGGTACACAAAGAATAAAAATATCTTCACCTGACAAACTTTTATATCTTTTACTGCCGAACAAAAATTCTGAATGATAACTGAATACAAATTGAGAAATATACTTGAAATATTGGAAACATAAAGTTTCTAACAAATAATGGTCTATCGGTAGGCGGTGTTTTTTGAACTGGTTACCATAAGAATATTGTGGAATTTCTTCTTTCGTGTTGTAATATAGGGTGATTCAGAAAGTATGAATAAAACCTCAAAGGGTGACTCGACAGGTAATTCTAAGCAAGAAACTGCCTAATAAACGTAGGTCCTTCGAAGCTCCTATTCGAGTTTTTTTATTATTATTTCATGAAGTTAAAGTTTGGCAAGATGTTTCTTCTTCAGAGCAACTCGATGAAATAAACCTTCTGCAAATAATTCGAAATAAACTGTTTTTTCATGATACTTCAATACTTGTGCCTCGAATACGAAGCTCCAGAGGACCTATACAATCACCCTCTGAAGTTTTATCCACACCTTTTGAATCACCCTGCATATTACAACAAAAAGTTTTGCAATTTTTTATAGTAACCAGTTCAAAAAACACAGTAAAGGAAAAATAATTTAAATATGACAGACCACAAGAAATGTCAAAACTTGAAAAATTGCTGACAACTAATTTCATCAGATGTATCAGTATATCCAAGACTTTCATGTTTGTCATTAGTTAAAACTTTATTGTTTTCTGCAAAAATAATTTTTCAATAACCCTACGAGTTCAAAAAAGACACTTTACGCTCCAGTTATATACAACATTTTTTTGCACGACCGTATTTTAAAGAAAATAATTAAAAAACAGTAGATTAAAAAATGAAGTCTGCAAAATCATAAGTGTGCATCATGAATTCATTATAACATCGATACGTCAAATTTTTATAATATTGTCAACTTTTAACATTGACAGAGACTTGTAAAGTGCCCACTTTACAGGCGGTTGTGCAAAAGAAAAGTTTTATGATCAAAAGATACTGTAGGAAGAATTAATGGTAATTGGAAATATTCTGTTCTGGATGTGTTTATTGGATTTTAAAATCAATGCATCTAATAAATCACCGTAGTTCGCATGAGATTTTGTTCATTTAAACTATTGCTAAAACTATGGCTCAAATGTAGACTTACGTAATTCTGTCCATGGCCAACCAAGGATACAAATTTTGTAGATCATTCTTTATTAGCAAGTTCTGAGTGTAGATTTCAGTGTATTTGCTATTGTACGGTCAATGAGTTAAAGCACTTTTAATGCCGAGCTTCTTTGAAATATGCTGTCTACTTAACTAAAAAGCTTACTAAATGAAAGTTAGCTACAAGTAATGGATGTTTCAAAAGTCTCTAGCTCAAAGTAACTCGTGGTCTAATAAACTCTTGGCAAGTAATAAATTTTAAATGGCATAATTTTATAAGGAATCCGAGACACATTTTGTAATTCACAGCCGCGCTTGATTTTGAGGCTTTTGAAGCACCCGCTATTTATAATTAATTATTATTACTTGTTAGTATGATGTTTTAAAGAGGTTGTTCATTTTTTTACCAATTTCTTTCGTAAGAAATAAAGAGTACAGGAGAAAAATATGTTAAACTTATTTTTGGCAAATTTGAGTTAATGGTGTCATCATGCACTAAATTTTGGGATCTTCGGTATTACGTATACAACAATAACTTAACTATTAAACTTTTTTATCCAACCTGTTAGTATCGCTATTCACATGACTGCTTGGGGGGGTCTTCTTGATTACATACTACGATATTCCCCACTCCGAAATAAGTAACTTTTTTTTTAATTCGGTCGACTTGGTGAGCCACCAATTTAGGACACGCTGTATAGCGAGGTCCTAATGTTGGAAAGTGCCATATTGCTGGCTGGCTGGAACTATGCTCGATGAAATTGCAAGAAAACTCCGGAAACGCGACCAGAACAGTTTGTTTGTTGTGTATTTAAAGATTAATTCTCTGTCTACTTGACAGATATATCCTAAATATTATTTAAAGGCAAAATCGTGGTTTATGATTTGTATAGCTGGTAAAGAGTCTTCCTTCTTTTATGGCAAGTGGTTTTCGATCGAATGTGTTGGAACGTTTTGTTATGCAAAAACTTCTTCGAAAGAAAGAAATTGACAGCAAGGTAGCATACTGAATCAGTCTTTTTTATCATCTTTTGCAGCGACGTCTTTAATAAATTTGATAGAAAGTAATTAATCCATGCGCATTTTGGTTTGTGTATAATTGTATAATACAACGTATCCTCAGAATAGGTTTGGAACAGGTATAATGCACCAAGAATAACTTTTATATGTTAAACTATTAATTGTACAGAATAAATAACATCTTAAACCAAATAGCCTAATGTCTAATTTTATGTCTCAATCAGTCCACCGCCTATTTCCCGAGACAATTCCAGTCTTCCTCAGGTCGAATTTCATTAATAGCATCCCGAATAGCATTTTCTTTATCTATCCAAATCATCCCCGAAATTTTGTTTACAGACTTTTTCTTTTAATAAGCCCCATACGTAAAGATCACACGGCGATTGGTCCGGTGAACGCGGCGGTCATGAGATCGGTCCATATCTTCCAATCTAGTTTTGCCCGAATTTCCTATTGCACCAATCACTTATTAACAGTGTTGTGTCTAGTTACATGTATCTAGATACTTTTGGTGTATCTGAGGAAGTAACTAGTTACTTTTCCTAACTCACTATCTGTATTGGTAACTAGTTACATTTCCTTATGTATTTGGTAGAAGTATCTACATAGATACACATCAATTGCAATTTTATTTTGTGATTTCATAGAATGGTGTGGAAGGGAGATTTAAAATGAGCAGCATTATCTCAGAGATAGCAGCATATAGCAGCATGGTGAATATGGTATAAGTCTAGAAAACTAAAATCAAATAAATGATGTTAGAAGCTGTAAATAGGTTTTTCCCTATAGGTACAACGTTAACAATGCAATAAAATAGTGTAAATAGACATACTGTATCTTAAGGAATATCTAGATGCATCTTTTCAGCAATGTATCTGTGTCTGGTTACTTGACAAAAAAAGTATCTGTATCTGTATCTAGATACAAATTTCACTAATCTGGATCTGCATCTAGATGGTTAAAAAATGTATCTCTTACAACACCGCTTATTAACCTTGTAGAATGCACGGGACATTCATTTTGTTCAAATATACATTCCCGACTATAATCCAAATTCAAACCCTTCATTTCATCCAATAAATAGTTTTCTAACATTTTAAAATAAGAAAACTGATTAATATTAATTGCAAAAAAGTACGATCCAATAATTTTGTCGTATGTAATACCATACTAAACGTTTACTTTTTTGTGATATTGACTTCTGGTAATAATAATGAAATTAAGATTCTCTTTACTCCAGAACCTATGTACAATTTTGTGAGGAAACTATTCAATTTGTGATAAATGTTGCTTCATCAGAAAAAATTAAAAATTTTAAATAATTTTGATTTTCCAGTTTTTTCTCCGACTTATAAACAAGAAAATAGTCTCTTCTCTTCGTCACCTTACCTTAATGTGTGTACAAATAGTTGAATGGTTTAATTTTATTTTCTTTAAAAATCTTTTGTAGGTGACTTCTGCTAATGCCAGTGGCCCTTTCTCTTTTGCGTAGGGAAATCCTTACATCTTCTTCTAGAGAACCCATTGCTATAACCGTTATTGCATCAACTTAATCCAGACTTCTCTTTTTTTTGACTTCCCTTCTAACGCTACAGGTTAGCACACAATTGAAACGTTAATTCCAAATCATTCCAAAACTCTTTCTTTAACGAAATTATAATACATTTGTTCCAAACCATAGCATTTTATAACGAAAATACGTTGCTGTAGTGTTAACATTTTAATTAACTTTGGACTAACGTTGCAAACAGACTTCTTGAGACATAAAATTAGCCGGTAGGCTATTTGATTGAAGATGTTATTTAATCTATACGTTAGTTTAATACATATAATTTTCGAGCACTTTGCATAAAATTTCGAATTTTTAACTCCGCAAAGTTGTTTTTGGAACAAGCTGAAACTTTTATAAAGAATATATTTTTTTCGTATTTTGTAATTTTTGGTCCATTATACCTATTCTAAACCTTTTCTGGGGACACGCTGTAGAGAAAAAATACGGCCCCCGAGGAAACGGTAGGACTTTTGAAGAACGTTGCGGGGTTGCAGTGTCAGCGATGTTTGATGATATCGCCATTGTTAAAAAGATTAATTGGAATTGTCCAGTAAGGAAAACGTACAAGCCATGTGTCTACTAAATGATGACGCTATCATCTAGATACGTATTAAATACAAAACTAAACCTTAGGCTTGAATTCTGAAGATTTCAGAGTAACTGTCCAAAGAATTCGGTAAAAGTACTTGCAACCGCCAAGAAAAGAAGCCAAACTATGACTATGAAGACCGCAGCAGATAGAAAAATTAACATCACATTTATTCTGTTACGTCCGATTGAAGAAGAGACTTATGTTACTACTTACTACAAGCTTAGAGAATACATTTAACCCTTTTCAAAACTGTGAATGTTAAATAATATTATTTTACTCCTCTACGAGATTACTAAAAGGGCAACTGAAGGCTGTAATTGTACTACTCGTTATTACTAAAAATTCAAGATAGTTACACAAAAACAGAACCACATTTCCAGGGCCGGTTGAAGAGCCGGGTTTGCGGGGCAACTGCCCAGAACCCCGCGCCTTGAGGGAAAAATAATTAATTGTTTGTATCGATATGTCCAGAACAAATAAAATTTCTAATTTTTTCTAAATATTTAAAATAAGCAAATTAGATTATGTATGAAAAAGCAGTGTGTTTCTTCTTTTATTTTAAGGGCCCCGCAAAATCTTGCTGCCCTGAGCCCCGCAAAACTTCCAGCCGGCCCTGCACATTTCAATACATTGTTAGCGACAGTGAGATGGCCAAATTTAAAGGACTTTCGTATCTGTAACAAACATGCTTGCATAGTCCTACATTTGGTCTGAAAACGTTTCGGAGGTGGGCTCAGGGATAGTCTTTGAACCTAGACCTCCACCAATATTATTATGCTACTAATCAATCACATTTATTAACAAAATTACAGGTAAATCGAAATGTGTATACCATCTGCGTCAAAGTCTATCCTTTTTAAGGAAATAAAAACGCACGTACAATATGCTTTGAGAAATTTTAAAAGAATGTTTACTATTTATTAATATTAATTTATAGCTACCACATTGAAGGTATTTTATAAATTACGTATGTATACTCTCACTGTTATGAAATTAATGCAAGTAAGTGTAACGTAGACTGAAGATGAGTTATTTGTACTTCCTTCCTCGTAAAAGATGGAATGGAATAAAAACATTTTGCTAGAAGTATTTAGTTCGAAATAATGAAATTAAATTTTAAAATAAAAATAATTTCGAGATCTAATTTTACGTATAAAAAAGACTATTTTGCGTATTGTTCGATTTAATGTAAGTAGGTATACTAAATTATCGAATTATTGAATTCGTTCAAGATAATTTAATGAATTTTAGAAATTTTAAAACATTTGTGACAGTTGTGTGCCAAAATTTATTTCATTTTTGTAGAAATAATCCACGTGCAAATCCCGATTACTTTTTACACTTGAAAAATGTGATCAAGGTTGTAGTTTTTAAAATAATAGAAAACAGAACAATAACAGCCGACGCATTTACTAAGCGATTTTGACTTAACAAGTCCGCTTTTTAAAACTTAACTTCGATTTTAAACAATTTTATTGTGTAAAAAAGAGTGAATTAAAAAGTAATTTTTTAACTAAATGGCAGGTGAAACAATGTCCATAACCGATTTGTTCGGTTTGAATTCTCCACGAGGTTTATTGGGAAATTCTTTTGGTTCTACCACCGCCGACCTTTATACACCACCAGCATCTTCGGGAAATTTACAGCAGGTTAGTAGCAATAGTAATGACTTTGCGGTAAATAATTAGGGAAGAAAATAAGATTTTTTAAGCTGAAACTACTGACAGAATTTTTTAATTTTCATATTAGAATTTGAGAACGCTACGCGTTAGATGCTTATTAATTACCTAATTTTGAATATTTAGATAACAAAATATTGAAAAAAATTTATTTAAAAAATTTTTTTTTGAAGTTTGAAACAAATGAATAGTTTATTTGGATTTTTGTTCTTAAGAAATTTTTTACGTTTTTTAAATTAGTAAATTTAAATTTCATTATGCCATCTAGTGACATTTTGTAAAATCGCTATTAAAATTTCCACAGCAACAATACTTTTATTGTTGCTATTTAATGGTTGTTGCTTATTTTAATAGCTTTGCTAGCTTTATTTATACAAATAATATTATTGTTGTAAAACAGTTTATAAAGCTAATTCATAAATGGGCTTCGTAAAATTATATGATCAAATACTCTTTTACTAATATTCTTTATTTCGTTTCAAGCAAAAATGAGTTAGGAACTTTGCCAATTTCAGCTCAGTTACCACCACTTTAAACGCTCCATTGACTCTTATTGCTACTGGCAACGTTTTAACCCCCACATTTATGATGATATATTATTACGTTATGTACACGGATGTTGTGTATATTTTCTCTAATATGTATTGATAGTACATTTCATAAATTATGGGTCGTCACCTATTCCTAATTTATGCACATAACACAATTTTAAAATTTATTTCAGCTAAACTTTGATGAATCAAAACTATCGATGGGATCTTTAAACAGTTTTTCAACTCCTGTAAAAAGTGTGCCTAATGGTATATCTGGAATGTCCTTAAATGGATCTTCTTTGCCACCACAAGCTGCGGTTACCAATCCTGCTGTACGAAGAACTTCACTAAGGTAATTTATTATTGTCATGTTTAATAAGATGTTTAACAATTATATTTTATTAGTGATAGTAATGGTAGCAACAGTCCTCTTGGTATCGGTGGTGATTCTTCACTGATTAATAACTTTAATGCCCGTGCAGATAGCCCAGAAAATTCTGACAGTGCCATTTCCAGCCCAGATGGTAGCCTCACTGAATTGATGGTATCATAATATTTTTAACGTTAACAATAGAACAAAAAATGATAAAATTTTTTAAACAGAATTCTTTGACACTAAATGAGGCCGTTGCTCGAAACTGTCTAAATAGCAGTAGTTTGCTTGCCGATCTAAATCTAACCAGTTTGCATAATTTACAAGCCCTTCAAACTCTCAAGTACCTGCAGCAGCCCCCTGCAGTGCTTAACTCACTGTTGCACCCCGCCTGTTCACATAACGCTACGCAGGTAATATTGTTTGTTTTGTGTAATGATAATTTGATTTATTTAGTTTTCACATCATTACAGATACTTGAGAAATTTAATGGCAACACAGCAACTTTAAATTTGATGAACTTGGCAAGTCAAGTGCAAGATCTACATTTGGACAGGGTAGCTCGTTACCATCGCACTGCAGCTGGTACATACTAAAATATTCCTGTTTGGGTATTTTAAACCATTCAGCTAGGTTATTTTGAGGAATGATTTAAGATAACCAAAAAAGGAATAATATTATTAACAATAAATCACTCAAAACGATCTTATTTTTAGCTGTTTATGATGCAACATGCACATGGAGCGGTGTGCTACCACCACGCTCCAATAAACCACTTGGTTATTCCTGCAAAGTATTTTTGGGTGGTGTACCATGGGATATTTCTGAACAAGTGCTTATACAAACATTTAAGCAATTTGGCAATATTAAAGTGGAATGGCCTGGTAAGGACAAACAGGCAATGCAACCAAAAGGTTATGTGTATATTATTTTTGAAGCCGAAAAGAACATTAAAGCCCTTCTGCAAGCTTGTACCAATGATTCGGCCAATTCTGGTAATTGGTATTTTAAGATTTCATCAAAACGAATGAAATCAAAAGAGGTGAGATTCCAACAATGTTTATCAATAAATTACTCTAGTGAATTTATGCAGGTTCAAGTGATTCCATGGGTCCTAAACGACTCAAACTTCACTAAATCTACCTCCCAAAAGCTGGATCCCAGCAAAACTGTGTTTGTTGGAGCCTTACATGGAATGCTGAACGCGGAAGGTTTGGCTAAAGTCATGAATGATTTGTTTGATGGTGTTGTTTATGCTGGTAAGTGTTTCCTCGTGCACACAAGTTTTTATTACTTTCACCTACAGTTTCACATTTATAAATATTTTTAAGCTAACTTTTTATATTTCAACTTATTCCTTGAAGAATTTAATGAAGACAATATTTTTTCAAAATAATGAAAAAAAACAAGTTTTTAAATTTCAGATATTGAAGTTATATGCACATGTTATATGTAGTTGTCACATTTTGACATTTAGGTTATAATTATTATAATAGGTTGTAATATAACCTCCATTATAGGTTATGTGTAGTTGCCAAATACTGACATTTAGGTTAGTATGTACATTATACAGGGCGTCTGATAATTAACACTGACAATGCTTAACCACAGATTCTGGAAAACAAATGATGACTATTCGTCAAAACAAAAGTTAGATAAAATATTTTTAATTTCTGAGTTATAAGTCATCATAGTTGAGAAAAACGTTTCTTTATTTCAACACTGATACAGGTTAGCTGCCCATCTTGTTGGTTACTATATTGTAGAGTCCCTAAACGTAATTTGCAATCTATTGTTAATTTAGGCCATGGATGTCAATTCTTCCTACTGATATTTATTACTTTTAAATTACTTATTCTAGGGTTAGTATCAGTAAAAATATGATTTGATACATTTGAAATCTGACAATTTTAAAAATGCAAATTGCAATGCGCATGCATCAAACTAACATTTAACTTCAAAATTCTTTAGCTTACAAGAAAATATGCAGCTGTTCAAGTGTTCTGTATAAAAGTGTGGAAATTCTAATACAAAAGATTTTTGATTGCAGAGGGTTAGGCAACTTTATTTTCTTATTCGTTAATTAAGCACAATTACATTTTATGCCTATGGATTTTTTTGTCTGTTCATTGTGTTTGCCATCACCTTGCAAAACAGTCCTCAAACTTCATTTCCAAGATTTATACACTTCATGTATGATTTCAATAGTAATTGCGTTCCACTCTTCATTCAGAACTTTCCATAGACCTTCAACAGTTGCGGTATCTTTCTTAAAAAGCCTCTGTTTGAGATATCCAAAGTCATAAAAATCAAGTAAACAAAACTGATAAAAATCAGGAGACTTTACAGGTATTTCAGAATTGGAAATGATTGTAATATCCAAATTTCTCTTAAACAGGTGTTAATATAATTTTCCAAGTTGATTGTTACATTGGGCGGTACCTTAATCAACAGTAAAACTTCTCGATCTGATATCACACCAATAATCATAAATTTCTCACAGAATCTCTCACTTTTCGGACACGTGCAATTCTGGAACATCTTCTCCTTTTCTAACATAACATATTCGCCGTTTAGCATTGCAGTTAACGAGATAGAACCATGCTTGGTCCATAGAACAACATATTTAGATTTTGTACCTGCCAGGTAATTTTTGTACAATTTTTGGATATTAGTTTTTCAATTCTTAATGTGATGTTTGTTCAATGCATGAACTCTTGCTTTACAACAGACGACTTTTTTTCAAATCTTCTCTAATGATATGTTCAATGGTACTTTGGGATGTGTGCAATTTTTTAACCATTTCATTGTGACTTGGTAGATTTTCTTTTGATGTCATAAGATCAACCTTCTTGATAAGGGTATTCGTTTGAACTTTACATGAATATCTTTTTTTGGGAATTTGTCAACCACTGCTAAAGCAGTTCGTTTATCACAACAATTATTCAAAATGTTGTAAATAGATCTATGCGTAATAAAATTTCCACTATCTTGCACCTTCTTTATCACTTCCTGCTGAGAAAAACTTTGTTTGGAAAGACACCTCACCAACATTTCCACTTCTGGGAATTTTTTTGGCATTGTAACAGTATCACAGTTTACAAGAATTAAATATTCTATATTGCTATACATTCACAATGTTTATGGGTCGTATATGGCTGTGGCAGAATGACAGTTTGAGTATTATAAACCGGGCTGTTTATCTATTAACTCGGCTTGTAGAATCTTATTGACGCTTAATGTACTTTAAGGTTATGATTTTATGACAATTTAACCTCACGCTGTTGCCTTTTTTTGTAAATCTGTAAATCGATTATGCTAAAAGATTGTTTTGAGAAAATTTCTTTTTCCTGTAAAATATTGAAATTAAATGTTCAAACTTTTTGCTTTAATGATAAAGACGGTGATAATCTGTTATACTAGAAAACTCTCCTAATTATATAAGAAATTTATGTGTAATTATGACTACTTTCAGATACTGGAAATTTAAATGATATTTTTTAAGTAATTACGAGTGTGAGGACTCGTGAGAATTAAAGGTTTCTTGCTTTGTATTGCTTTAACAGTACAACCATAAAAATAATTTAAAAAAATTTTTACTTCTAATACATTATCTACATTTGTTCAACAATAACAGTAACATATATATGCATCATGATCATAAAAATACGGTTTCTACCAAATAGACGACTTTCAAGAATTAAATGTGACCACAATTAATTCTTGAAGAATTAATGAAACTTAAGTTTGCTAATGTGTTTAGGCGCTGACGATCAAAGCTGTGGTTTTGCAAGTGGTCCACTGATTAGAATGTTAGGCAGTAGGGTGTCTCTAGTACTGTTCCTTTGTTAAACGATTAGAAACTGTGGCGATACCACGTCTCCATCCTGCTGTAGAAATTTCCTCTAAGGATACCAACTCCTGCACAGCATTTTTCTGGGTTTCATTGCAAGTAATAAAGACCACTGATGATCATGTATTTGTTGTACAAAGTTTTTTCCACAAGATGATTGTGGTGATATTACACACAAATCTTGATGCAAAATAGTTGTAGGCCCTCATTCCACTTCCATTAGTTCGTGAGATGAGTCTACCTCTGAATCATCCGAAACGGATTCTGCAAACGAAATAATAAAAGGAGGAATATTTCCAAACGTAAGATTTCCCATATATTTTTTCCAATCAGTGAAATAAGCTTTTTGTAGTTATCACAAAAATTTTGCCACGTCTGAAGAACATTTTGAAAGAGACTCCAGCCATAAATTCTGGACATGATTTTTTATTCGTTTGCCAGATACTAAAGATTTCAACTTGTCTGGTCTCTGTTGCACAACCACTTCTAATTTCGAACGCCTAACCTACAAAACAAGATTATCAGCTTCCGTAAATTCAAATAAAATGTTTAATGTATTTACTTACCCCAAAAATGTCTTCTAGTGAATTATAGATATCTTGCAACTTTAAATTTGGATTAATTCTTCTAAAATGTTTAAAAGTTTTTATAATTTGCAGCTTTGTGTTTTCATTTATAATCTTTGGCATTATAAATTATTATAATTGACATTAATAGATTTGAAATATAAGAAAAACTGGATCTCTTTTTAAACAAGCAAACGTTTATGCAAAATTTTTGATCGTGCAACGGCGCCAAATACAGCCGCAGGTACGGCAATTTTCAAAAAAAAAAGAAAACAATTCCAACTTAACAAAATGGAAGCATGGCCTATTACGACCCATAAACATCATGAACGGTGTATACTTGTTTACACAAATAATGACAATCAACGCTCTTTTGTTTCAATAGCGTCCCTGATTATTAAGGTATAACCATGGGCAAATAAAGTTGCCTACCCTCTGTATTTTTAATTTTCCAAAAGAACAATATAAACTACAATTATGGAAATAAAATATGAAAAATATGTAGCTCTTACAGTTTACTTTATCGTCTTGATTAATTACTTCAAAATACTTTCTTAGTAATATTACTGGTATTTCATTATTACTAGAATCTTCAAAAATGTTTTTGCTGAATATGTCTTTTCATTTTTAACCTTTCGCTTTATCCATCCACACCCCAAAAGCATGTGTTTATGTATCAAATTATGGTGATTACGGTTGACTGTGACAGGCACGCAGTGGTAAGTGGATATCCACCTAATAAAAGCTCTCTAATCTTTGGATACAAGTAGATGAAAGTTTTATCTAGGGGCACCACTGCACCACTAAAAGTGACCTGAGGTTAAAATCTTAAATGCGTGAACCACGTGGCGAACAACTTTTTTTCCCAATTCATTAACCTACTGTTATAAACTCTGTACCTCAGAAGTAACATGTGTTAAGTCACATTTTTCAAAAATTAGGTTAGAATTATAATACTGACCTATATTTTAAACACTGTGAAGAAATGAACCAGTTTTGAAGTAATTCATTTAAAAAATAAATAATACAGTGAGTGAAGAATAATGAACCACAAAATATTACAAAAGTGAAAAAATATATTTGGAAGCAATTTACCAAATCTTGTTCCGATAGACATTTTGTGCTGGAATATGAGAAATCAAAAAAGGAAATTGCAAACTTGATGGCTAAACCAGATGGAACAGATTACAAAGATTACTCTGTCGAAAACAAACACACTACTGCAGAGTTAATAAAAGAAATATACTACAAGACTACAAAAGTAATATTGATCCTTTTATTGACATCAAATTTAAAAAGGTAAGAGATGCGAAAAGTTACAAAAGAAGACTTCTCCAGAAAGCTCCAGAAACAAGAAAGGTTGGTTCACATGCTTTGAAGAAAGATGAATATGAACATGCTGTAAATAAGTTTAATAAAGATATTCCAAATGGACTTCAGGGAAAATTCTATTTCTTAGCATCATATGAGTTAGCCTGGATGGGAGATGAGGGAGCAAGATGTATAACTGATTATTTTAGCGAAGAGCTGTAAATTGTTGGCACCTCAACTAGAAGACTGTTATACAATCCAGTGTTTTCCAAGACATACAAAGGGGCATGGAAGTTCATCATCAATCCAAGCTTACCTGCAAAAAAGCATACATCTGCGACGATGATGTATAGTAATAATGTATTCATTCATGAAGCTTCTTCGTCAAATACTTATAATAATTGTTAACAAATAATTTTTATTATTGTAATAAAGAACGTTAAAACAGTAAACTATTTTATTCAGGATATAGTCTGGTCAAATATACCTCTACAATTGGATCATTATCGTTCATATCTTGATTTTCACACAAAAGCTTTATGGCTTGGGAAACCTTTTACTTGAGCCAATGTGACATTTATAATCAAAGTAAATTGTCCTCGCTCTTGTGGTCTTGGACAATTTTCAGATAATAAATGCCACATTGGCGCTCATAAAAGATTTCCAGACAAACGATAATAACCCTCTTATTACTATTGATAATAACATCCTTGATCTTGTGAAAATTTATCCAGAAAATTTGTTAAAAAATAATGAAGAAATTGAATTTATTAAGTCGCCTAGCAGTGTAGAGCTCAGTGATGTTACCTGACTGTTTTTTTGCACTCCTGCAACCTATGTGATCTGGGTTGCAAAAATCAGTTGTGCTCAAAAGTAGGTTTAAAGCTTAAGATTTTTTAATTAAAAATGACAAGTATTGACAGTACCGATATAGAATGAATGGATACTAGAAGTAAGTCTATACAGGCTGAAAAATCGTTCACCAGCCTATAACTATTTTATTTTTAAAGATATGAAAAAAATTCAAAGGTGAAAGTTGTTTGATGTAATAAGAGGCATAATATCGTGCATTGAAAGAAAACTCAACGCCTACTGTTTTTGCGTAACATCAACTAACTTTAATTGTTTAAATGGAACACCCTGTATATTTATCAGAATTCTGCATACACATGAAATTCTCTTCTCAACCATATAACATACTTAAGGATTTTCTTGAGGTCTTGGCTTGCAAGATCCCCGATTTATCAATTCTGCATTACTTCTTATGGGGCTTTTTAAAAGATCAAGTTTATGTAACCCCATCAGCAAATCTAAATTAAGCCTAGCGTGTTGTAACATTTCTAGCATAACTAATGCTATAGCTGCAACATTTTTCTTTTTCAACTCATTTAGACTTGCTGATGCATGATCTTTTAAAAAGCTCTATAAAAAGTAATCCAGAATTGATAAATCGGGGGATCTTGCAGGCCAAGTCCTCAAGAAAATCGTTAGATATGTTATATGGTTGAAAGGAGAATTTCAGGTGTATTCAGAATTTTGAGAAATATACAGGGTGTTTCATTTAAACAATTAAAGTTAGTTGATGTTATGCGAAAACAGTAGGTGTTGAGTTTTCTTTCACTGCATGATATTATGCCTCTTATTATATCAAACAACTTTCATCTTTGCATTTTGTTCATATATTTAAAAATAAAATAGTTATAGGCTGGTGAACAATTTTCCAGTCACCCGGTATAACCTAAAATTTTGAATTTTCGTGCATTCTCTTATTATCAAAATAAGAAGAGACAAGAAATGTATATCTATTGTACGAAATTCAATGTGGCCTAGAAAGACATAAATTCTGACATCCGTGTCTCGACTAGAATATTGACAAATTTACATTTTGGGACTTGACTATATTCTACACATTCTACAAAGTAGAGCACCTAACCTTTACACCAATACAAGCGACAATACGTATATACGCAATATGTAAGTTAATATTATTCTTATGATGCTAGGACATTAGGTATTTGTCGAGTTTTTATTTAAAATTTATTATTATGTAGTTACCAAACTTTAAGTTAATGTCTATCACTCACTCGTTTAATTATGGTTTAATTTTCATGCTAGGTTCCCTAGTCCAGAAGTCATATTATTACAGCATCTAGTTCATGAAAATGATTATTGTAACAATATTGCTTTTATGCATAAAAATTAATCCATAATTGAATAATTAATTAAAGGACTGTGTTAGCAAGTTAGGAATTGTGTAATTTTCATCTATAATGAATTAATTTTCTAGTTTCTAAGGCAACCATTATTTGCAATTTAATTAATACTCTTTATTGATTAGGAATTGATACAGACAAGTACAAATACCCAATTGGATCTGGACGTGTGACTTTCAATAATCCACGTTCATACATGAAGGCTGTGTCTGCTGCCTTTATTGAGATCAAGACTGCAAAATTTACAAAAAAGGTATAATAAAAATACTGGACTGTACTCATAAAGTTTCATTAAATCTTAGTAGCATTATTAACCTGTTGTTTTTAGTAAGATAGTAGATAGGGTTGCCAACTTCTCAGTTCCATTAACCTGGACAATTTCAGAGCTTTCAGTGTTGGAGAACCAAGGAGGACTTAAAACAAAAAAAAATATTGTTCAATTTTGTTCTAACCATAACCAAAATATTTCAGTTACAGTGTTTTCATTTCCATTACTCTATCAGGATTTCGTTTTCGCAAATTAATTTAAAAAACTGGTTGATACCATTCTTAATTTTATTAAATTTTATTAACTGAAGTAAAACCATTATATAAACTCAAAACATTTTATAACTGAAAAGGTTTTTTTCAATTTATTCTTATAATAATAACTGCCATAATCAACTAAAAAATTTTCTTTATTTATTATTTCATTGAACAGCAGACCCAAAAGGCAGATAGTATGATCATAGCCACTAGATAAATAATAATAGATAAAGGTGGCAATGGTGCAACCGCCCAAAGCATGGGACCAACGCGACATGATGTGGCAATGCAGTACTATTCGATAAATAAACCGATAAAAACCGATTTTAATCGGTAATTGAAACTTCTTTATTTAGTTTTCGTCCATAAACAAAAATTATTTATATTGACTACATTTTTGTTTTTACTCTTAAGAAAATTTCATTTTCACTTTCGTTTCGTTTTCAGTCTCTGTTTTTACATATTCATTTTTAGTGAAACATTAAAAACAGAAACTTTATTAGTAAGTAAAATGTTACAAGAAAAATTTAAAGTTTGCTAATCATCTGACACACTTGTTAAATTATTAAAATGTTAAAATGCATATCAAAATTTATTAGAATTTTTCAGCACGACCCAGACATCAAAGAGGTTTCTGGATAAGACTATCGTAAAACTGGATTATCCAAGTCGAACCCAGACAGTTGGCAGCCCTAATAGCAGTGCTACTAAGATTTAGTAGAACTTTACGAGCTCAGCCCATTGTCTTTATCATCTATTCACTTACCTTTTTGTCATACATCTGCATTGTTTCAGGTGCAAGTAGATCCGTATCTCGAGGATTCCTTGTGCTCCTATTGTGGTATCCATCAAGGTCCTTACTTTTGTCGTGAGATGACTTGTTTCCGCTACTTCTGTCGCCCATGCTGGCAATGGCATCATCAGGGTAGTGATCAGAGACACCACAAACCTTTAATGCGCAACTCCAAAAACAGCACCATAGTAGGTCTAGGCAGCGGTTCCATCAATTAAGCAAGTACAAAAAAAAATTTTGTTCCTGTAGAAAGTGGTGTTAGATAAAGAAATGATACTAACTCTAGGACGTTGTGCACTTCGTGTGCTATATATTTTTTTGTTTTATTCAGTTTTTAATATTATGCTTTACGGAAGCATAAAACAAGTGTTGGTAAAAATATTTACGAAAACAATTATTTCTGTTTCTTTTTCCTGTTATTGTAATTAGAAATTTAGCATAATATTAAATTGCAGTGTAGTTCAAAATAGGATCTTTTTGCCAGAAATTCAATTCAATATTTACAAGTTAAATTTTAAAGTAAATACATCATTGTGTGCTCGTAAATTAATTTTTATATTGAAAAGATAGATTATTGGACAGTTTAAAATTGTTATTTGAAAGTGTATTGGGACTTTGGATTTTAAACGTCCAGTATTGAGTGGACATTTTACTTTGAAATTTAATTAAATGAACAATATTATTGGGCACACAAGTCTTTTCTAATGTTTTACAATTTAATGGAAATATTTTACTCATAACAAGAAGTTTTTAAAGCATTTATTATAGCTCTCATGAAGTTTGTAGTTTTTAAGTAGTGATGTTAAGTATTGTTTTAATAACAGTGTTATTATTATTTGAAAATTACAAGTATGGGAAGTTTAAATTATGGGATTTTTCTGTAATTTTCTGATTTGTAGCTATTTTGTTAAGTGTAGTTACTATTTACAGTTAGAACTGTATTTCTTATACTAAACTGTTTTTGGACTGCTGCTGTTGACGACTTGGCAAAGTTTGGGCTTTATGATTTTTGGTTTGTAATTTTTGTTTTAAAATTACACAAAAAACAAAAAAATTCGATGCTGTCTTAAAAATGTTTTTCACCCAGTTTGTATTATGTGTTAGTAAATATTTTGCATAAAAATTAAAAGCATTTTTCTTTCTAAAAATGATTAATATTAATTTTTTGTTTTGTATTTCAGTTGCTTCGCTTGCTACCTTTCATTCCTCGTTTTTGTTGACTTTAACATCCTCCTGTTATATTTCTTGTGTTCATCTCCTGTAAGACTTAAGAGTTTATTTAGTTTTTATTTTTTTTTTAAATTTATGTAGTAACAAGCTTATTAAATTTAAAGCATTAGTAAGTATTTAGAACAAAGAAGAGAAACCTGACAAAAGACATTCCATGATTGTGATGAAAAGTTTTAATCATATTTTTAATCAGATTAAGTACCTTTAAGAGATGGAGAAGAGTTAGCAGATGAGTATACAAAAATCTACATTAAATGTTACTCGATCTCATGTTTTTAAAAATAGTTGATAGAAGTTAAAAAAGTTCAGAAGTTGTATTTTTTCCTTTTATAGACACAGCAAATTATTAAATTCATTGAATTCCAATATACTTTTTATAACTGGAAGTATACAGTCAAAATCTGCTTTTTCAATCTTCGAAAGTGCACTACAAACAGGTTTAAAGTACTTACAATTAATTCTAGAAAGTGACATCACAGATATGATGGGAGGACAAACAATAACCTTAATTCATTTGGTTTGTTCTGATTCGTCAGTAATCTGCTTGAACCAATCAAAATGTTGGATTTCAGGCATCCTAATTTAACTTGCTGCCTCTTGACAAAAAATGGATTATAGTTATACAAAAATTATTAAAGTGAAGTTCAGAGACTTCACATAAATTACACTTTAATTGAAATATCCACAACTAAATTGTCAATACTTACAACACAAAAACAGCAATTTTCATTTACTTCACTATAGGAAAGGCTATTAACGAGAAAGTTTAAAATCGTCATATCATCATGAAATAAAATCAGACATGTGTTGATATGAACCTTTTTATTCGCTATATCACTAGTTTTCGTTTGGCACATTACGTCATGAATCACCTTGTATAAACTACATAAATGTCCAAATCTAAATACTTAAAATTGTATAAATAGTTCAGGTTTTCGTGATCTTTTTCAATTTTCAACTCTTGCAGTTTTAAAATAATAACACAGACCACCATACTTGATGATGCTTCATCACATGCTCAATAAATAATCTTCGAAACTACTCTTATTCACAACAAATGCTCAGGTCAAGCACACTTTCAAAATTGTATTATATTGTTCTACCAAATTATATGATCAGAAGACTTTAATAGTTACCTATTGCACTTATAAAATTAATTTAGATTTGGTAAAGTAGATACTACTTGTAAGAATGATTATTGTTTTATATTACATTCATCCAGAAATTTTACAGCTGCAGTTTTGAATGTATTTAGAGGTTAGGTTACTGTCAATATGAATTTAGGTCTGTTCATTTAAGATTAGTGTTTTTACCACTAGTGCCACTTTTTACACTCAAGTGTGTAAATATCGACTCTTTCAACACAAATCAATAATGAATTTAATAATTACTTAATAAAAATATAGGTTTTGAACTTTTTTCTTCCAATAAAACAACAAAATTTTGAAATTTTTAAAATTGTTGAAATTTTAACATTTTTAATAGTCCTGTTGTAAAATTTAAAATTTAGCTTTTACTGTATTCTTTATAAAACTTCTTAATTATTAATATCTGCAACATTTTATAATCAGTGAGAATTTAACAGTAGCCATTGCTATAAATGTTGCTTATTAAATAATAAATAGAAATTTGCCTGGATAATTTATGTAGAGAAAGTATGCATAAATTAAATCATTATCAAAGTGACAGGTATTGATAAAAAATGATAATTACATATCTTGTACTTCTCGCTTTAATAATATTTTTATATATTCAATTTAAATTTCTGTTGTCACAGGTATGTAATTGTTATTTCTTTAGGCAGTAAATTATAGTTTATCAAAGATATTTGCATAATATAAAATTCATACGTATTAATACTATCAGAGCTGATTTTTAACAAATGCTATTTAAACTTTTTTAATTTTTTTAATTTGGTTAATGGTATTAATTAACTAATTAAGTTAACTTTTTGTTTTAAAATGCATAAGAAATTAAGTTCTTTTTTAATTTATCCAATGAAATGTATACCAAATTCACAATAATGGTGAAACATATGTGATGTTTTAGCATTATAGGTCTAAGGTGAGACTGTTGAGATTATGTGTTAATAATAATTATTATCCACATTCATTTTTTAATATTTAGAATTAGTTTTTTGTTTGAAAAAACAAAGATATTATTGTATTATGTTTGAAGTAAAGCTGCAGTTTGTTGGTATGCAAATATTACAGTGTGATAATAGTAAGTAGACTACAAACTGTGGTTTCATTGTCTTTTTAAATGTTTAATAAATAATAAGAAAGTTGTTTTTATATCTTGTCTTTTCCTCAATAAAGTTAATGCTATTTTAAGAAATCTTTTATTTCTTAGATTATTCTTAGCAGCATTTTAAGTTGCAGGGTTAATATAATCTCTATATGAAGACTGTTCACGATTTTCTTCAAAATCTAATAAATTAGAATTTTTGTCAATTTAAATTATTAAACACATAACTGATAACATACACAAATTTTTATTCAAATCTTGTTTTTTCATAAAAACAACACTTAAAATGACAATCAATAAAATATTTTATTAAAATAAAATTTTATAATCCCAACAATTTCTTACAATTGTAAAAGTACCTAAAATTCATACAAGTTCGTTGACTAATCATTAAATCAATAAACATATCAAAATGAACTTTTGATAAGAAAACTTTTTTTCAAAACTTATAAAACTATATAATTATATAAAATAGTGCCTCGGTCAAGCCAAATGCCTTGTTATTTCTATGTAATATATTGCAAAAGTTGTTTACTCAATAAGCCATCAATCTGAAAATCAAGCAGCACTAATTGAGTCTTCTGTTTCCAAAAGCAGTTAAATCCATTATAATTCTAAGGATTTAGCCACTTTTGGAAATAGGTGACTCAATTCACGTTTGTGGTGTGTAATGCTTTCTAAAGTGAGGATCAGCTATATTAGTAATGTAAATTTTATGATAAATGTCTAAAACTTCCAAGTCATGCAAGCTCTGCGTTTGTACAAAAACTTGTAAAACACTGCTTTTAGTAATAAACCTACAACAAACAGACTTGCAAATTGGAACATCTCAATGATATCCAGAGGGCAGTTTGTCTTAAAGGGTTTTGCATGAGGGTTTTAGCCATGAAGATTCACTCAATTTAGCAGTGTGAACATTAGTTTTTTCAGTTTAAACTGGTCTTACATGTATGGTGAGGCTTGACAGAATACCTACAAATGCAATTGTCACTTTTATATAAAATGAAAATAACATTTTTAACAATTTTTATGTCTTCAGTTTAATAAGTTACTTTGTGGTAGATGAAATAACTTCATGATTAGATTTATTTTATTTCAAAGAAATATTATCAATACCACTTTTATTGCCCTAGAACTTTTAGCAGGATTGTTTAGTCAAATTCAGTATATACAGTTTTTTTCATATTTTAGAAAATATTTTATATCAATTACATTCTGTAAAAATTTGAGACTTATAAAATCCATGCAACAAAAGATATTTAAAAAGAATGGGCAATTATCTTCATATAACTGAAGTATTGCAAAAGATTACAGCAGTTTTTCTTTAATCTGACATTTTAATAATAACTGTGAATTATTATTATACAGGGTTCACACAGATATTTTGGAATCGATTTCCCTGACTTTCCATATGAGGATTAAGTATTTTCCATGACTAATAATTTCAGTAGTGTAGGTATATGCATTATGAGCAATGTGGAAAATACCGTACATTGTATATAATTTCCATATATGGTATACAATTACCGAAATATAAATCAATTATACATACTGGACATTATTATTATATGGGGGGGACAAGCCCCCAACACCCCCCTAACAATTTAAACAAACCCCCTGGTTTAGTAAACGTAGGAGTGAAAATTGTGCACAATACACGCAATGAAAGAATACCGGAAGTTATATTTATTATCGTATTGCTTCACTAAATAGTGTTTCATGTAGGTGATAGATGAGAAAAAAAACAGTGCATAACCTAAAAAAGTAAAACCTCAAAAAGGCATGGTAATGTGTGCACACCAAAATGAGAAACATGAACACCCAAATAAGTGACCACACCCCAAGAACGAGCAAATTAGCACCAAAATGAGTACGAAAACACCACAATGAGTAAACTAGTTCCACTCAATACAACACACATCCTGCCAATTAATTTCCTCCCTGACTTTTGGAATTTAAACACCAATTTCCCTGACTTTTGGCATTAAAAGGACTGAGTTCCCTGACCAATTTTATTTTCCGACTTTCCTGGTCTGTGAGAACCCTGATTTAGGGTGTAAGGCCAAAATATATTACATTACACCAAAAGCTAGAAAGGGTTAGAATTAAGTAAGTAAGTGAATTATTTTACTAAGATGACTGAATTTGCTGATCTTACATTACATAGGTATTCTGATGTGTTGCATAAGAAATCTTATATTACTATGCTATACTTTAGACATTACAATGCTGGTAAGTTATCCTCGACAAAACACATAAAAACAAAGTACGAAAAATATCATGACAATTATACTAAAACCGTTGCATAAAAGTTTAAAATTTGTGCTGTTAGAATATACTACAACTGATTTGTTAGATATTTTTGAACATATTTTGTAATGAAAGATTTTATAACATGAAACAAAGAATTTATTATTATTTCTTTCAGATTTCAGAATTAAATCTATTTAACATGTTAATTGCGTTACATACCCCTGAGGTGCTGTATCTGAATTGACGGGTCATGTTTTCGCTATTTTTACACTATTTATGAAGACTGCCACAGCTGTATTTCCTTTTTACATTTTGATGTCAAAAATATCTCTGTCAAGCTTTTTTCTTGTATTACATAGTAAACTAGTGTTTTTATTCCTAGTTATATCATATGCTGTACAGCTTATTGCATAAATAATGTCGCAGTACATTTTCCTAATGAATGAATTAATCAAATACACGAAATCTGATTTAGCATTAATTATATAAAATTTATTTCTTAAGAGGCCATAAGAAGGTTCTAGATAATTAATATGAAATTAGATTTGGTATATTTAGCTAATTGCTTCATTAAAGAAATAATTTGCGACATTATTTATGCAAAAAAAACTGTAGATATCCCCAGGAATATGTATAGGTCTGTTACAACCATGAATCTTAACATTTTAATTAAGTGAGGTTAAAAGTGCTGTCCAATACTTTTGTATGGAAATTCATACTGGAAGCATGCTTTATTAGTTTTGTGTACTGTAACATGCTAAGGTGTGAGAGAAGAATACTGGAATTTGTTTTTGTATACACTACACTACACTAGATTTTTGTTAATGCTGTTTGCTAGAATTATGCTGAGAAAGATATTAAAAAAAATTTGTTTTTACTTGGATTTGAACCTGGCTTTTTTAGGTGATAGCAAACAACTTAAACTGCTTGTGTAAGAAAATATTAGCAATTGTTCAACAACTATAAAATGAACACACATAAAATAAGATTTTGCAATCTCATTTATTAAAGGAAATAAGCTTTCTTTCTTTCACTATGATATATCAGATTGTTCCTTGTTATCCCAGCAATATCATGTAATATTTGAATTCTCCTAGTGCAGTACTGGGGAGATAAGGGCATAGCCAGGTATGGGCGTGGGTAATAAAATAAATATCTTTTTTCCATTAATAAACATTTTTGTAGCATGCATATTATTAGTTTTCTCTTGTCTGCCCCCCCCCCCCCCTGGACCAAATCCTGGCTACGCCCTTGTGGGGAGATAATATTTGCCAAAAACTCATAGCATTCTTGCTATGTCCAATAGACCTGTGGAAATTCTGTATAATAAAGATTATGATGATGATATAAAATATAATCAACAACAATGCTGTGTCCTCAAAATTGTAATAATTTTCATGTTTTAAAACTACCTATGTCAATCTTTACATGCAGCTGTAGCTATCCAATAATGCAAATAGTTGAAAATAGATCTTGTTTCTAAACTACCTGCATTTTACGAAATGCAATAAGATCTTTAATGTGAATTTAGGTGAGCATCACGTTTTCAATTTGGTGTGGCTGTTGGCTGTGTAACTTGATCATGTGTTCACATTGCCTCAGTGCATATTCGGTATGTACTAGTATGGTCCCACCCAAATGTGCCGTAAGATTTATGTTTTTAAACTGGTCCTCCCTCCAGAAAATTTATCCCTCCATATGCAACATAACCTAATATTTATTTTTCCTAATGGAGAATATGCAGAATTCTCAAAACTGTTATAAGGAGGGAAATATAGGAGAAAGTGTTGAGAAACTCGTAGTGAAATTATAAATTTTGCAATTTTCATGTAAGAAAAATAAATTTGAATTTCAATCATTACATTTAATGATTTCGTATGGCTTGCTTTGTGTCACTGTTTTAAAAATACATGTGATGTGATCTATAAACAGGTACCTTAAGTAGGAAAAGTCATTCTACAGACCTAGAGGATAGTATTTAAAAAAAGAACAGCTTGATTTATTAAAAATTCTGCAAGATACAGCTTTAGTTTGTAAAACTAAAGTTTTGAGAGAAAAGCTTCACAGTTTTACATACCATTTAATTATAAAAACAGCAAGGCAAATAACTTACAGAGCCAGTTGATAGCTTAGAATGTTGCCAAAAGATTGAAACCTAAAAATTGATAATTTGACTGTGATCACGTTTTTTTGCTCTAAGCAAAATCCACTTTTCCGACTTAAGATATAACAAAAAAATGTGAATATTTTCCATTATGCTACTTATATTAATTCATTTTACCAGTACAATGATTTGTAATTCCATATTTTCTGCAATAACTGCCAGCTTAGCATTACCTGAATTTCACTCAAAATGAATAAACCAATGCTTGACATGCAGAACTATTCTACATAATTATTAAAAACTATAAAAATTGGTAAAATATATTGCTTTTTCAAAGACCAGACAGTATTGTTTATTTCATGGCTCTTCTTGCAAATAACTGGTACATTCCAAGAACTGAAGACAACGTACCAATTAAACCCACTTGCCATGATGGTAACTTTGAAGACCATAAAAATCCAGGTGGTAAAGTATTAACAGCATGAACAAAATCTAATGAAAGTCGAATGCATGTTAACATTTCTAATCGTTGATTTGCCAAAAGTCGTTGCAATGCCATACCATCAGTCTTTACATCTACACAAGCCTTATGCTGTTGTATAATATTTACATATCGTATTGATCTGGAAAATAGGAAATTAAAATTAGATTTAAAAAAAAATAATTATTATCTGGTACCTCATCAATCCTAAATATATTGATATAACCCAACATACTGAACTAGCAGTATCCCATAAACTACCATCACGAACCGAAATTAATTTATGTTCTGCTAGCCATGCCATTTTCTCAATAGGATAATAAATTTGATCAACAAAGTTTGCTGTAACTCCCATTGATGCCATAAATCTATCTGGTTCCTAAAGTTTAATGTTTATATCTTTCCAAACAATTTACAATATTATTTTATATCAACACCTACCTCATGTCCTAGTCCATATTCTAAAGAATACTTTAACATAGGCAAGTCATCTAGTAAGCGAAGCACTGCACGAGTAGCTGACATTTGAGAACTGAAAGTTTGCCATCGCTTTGCAAACAAAGGATTATTTGTTAATCCACCAATTAATTTTGAACTGTAACATAAGGTACGTAAAACCTACGACAATTTCTTTTAGAAAAGTTGATAAGATTTATCATAATACAGTACCTTATCTCGTCCTTTGTAAGTTTCTAAAACTTCACAAATCTCATTTAAAATTAATTTACTAACATTATCCATTGTGTGAAGTATACAAATAGTCTAAATTCAAGTAAATACATGGAAGCAATAAGGATATAATGCCAACAGGTAGTTTCAAGTATTTTACAAGGTTATCATTACATTGGGTCCTGCCTTGTCATTTCTGGTATGTACTTTCACCTTAGCATTTTTATTATCCATATTATACAGGAAGCTAATGAATTATCATATTGGCATTTTTATAGTAACCTTAACCTTACTTCTCGATCACCTAAGGACATTTTTATTTTATAATTTTTTTTTTTACATTTAAAACCACTTTAAAACTATTGCCAACGTTACTAACATAACCAACCTTTAGGTAATAACAATTCTCTAGTGAATTTTGGAAGGAACGGAATCAAAAGAAATCCATAAATGTCTGATTTGGTTATATGTAGTAGGAGTGCATCTTTTTTACGTAATTTTTTACAAATACAATAGGTATATGAAACTAGTTTGTAAACTATATGCTTACACCCCCGTTGATTTTCAGTTAATGTATAATAGTGTGTAATTTCCTTTTACAAAAGATATTTTTAGAGGTTATCTAATAACTACTTTCAGCTATGAAGATGTTTAAAATCACCTATAATTTGATACGATACACAAAGAGTAGTTCTGGAATAAGCCAGGGATTACTGTGGTTTAATAATTTTTCTTCTGTACCTAATACTGCAACGGTTCGAAGTGTAGAAACTGATGTTACAAATGAAACAAATATGCAATCAAAGAAAAAATTAAACAATTTAGAACACCCTCTTGCTCCACCTAAAAGCTATAATGCATTAGTCTCAGCAGCTTTTGCTTCTTTAAGGAGTGAAAACCCTTTGAGCGATATTAAAACACCATTTACAGATGGTCGCATTTCTAAAGCAACAACTGCTGATGAGTTGCTGTCAATATCAGAAGGTAGTGGTGTTTCTAGAAGACACGCATTAAAGGTAAAGAACGTAACAAAGTGTAAAGTACTTTTTCATTAAATTACATAAATTTATAGGTAGTATCAATATTGGCAGAATGGTCTGCATCTGGGAAAGTAAATCTGTCAGAATTCGAATCAGATCCTCGATTTATCAGACTATGTAAGATTCTAACCAGAACCAATCAAAATGGAAAAACTAAAACTCTTCCTGGATTAAGAAGTGAAGATTTATCTACAATTGTAAATATAGCAGCAGATGATGAAGCTGCTAAACTTATTGCTTCAATTTCATTACCACAGATGGTTAAGGTGAAGGAAATATTATTGGGCTTTTTTTTTCATACATTATATTTATGTTAATAACTGTAGGTAATGTCAACACTTGCGAGTAAGAAACGTAGATCAACTCCTTTGCTTCGTTCACTTGCTTTTAATATTACTCGTAGTATGGAACAGCTAGACTTGAAACAAAGTGCTGATTTAATGTACAGCATGGCAATGTTGAATTTTATTGATGAAAATTTATTACAAAAAGTATGTACTGATGTTTGTGCAGCATTACTAGAAAGTGTAAAAAGCAGTGCTGTTATTGGATCAATTTTAACAAGTTTGGGTCATTTACGATATAAAGATAAAGGTGATTGAAAAAAAGAGTAAAACTTGTCTTTGATTTACAATATACCATTGTTCTTACAGGAATTTTAGATGCACTGAGTAAATGGATAATGGAGAATTCTAGTGAATGTAGACCTCAGGATATATTTTCGTTGTTTATTACGTTAGCTATTCTTGATCATCAACCAGCCAATTCCAAAGATCTATTTCAGGTAACTTTAGAATATTAATCATTTATAATTCATAAATGTGCTGATTATGCAGACTTTAATACCACAACTCAATATTACTGAAGCAAATAGACCAACGATATGGTTGGATATAGTATGGTCTTTAGTTGTTTTAAATCAAGCTACACCAGAACATATATCATCAGTATTGGATGATAGTTTTGTTAAGAAAATTGAAGGTATTTGATTAAATTAATTATGTCATAAAATTATAGCTTAGTATTTTTAATAGAAGATGCAGCTTTAACTATAGCATCAAAATTAAAATTACTAAATATAAATAGTGCCTGTGAATTGTTAATGAAGAATTATAATGGTCCAAAGCTAGCAGCAGAATCTAATATAAGGGATGCTATTGCAACGCGATCTAAAAGTAAAGAAGCTATGGTTTCATCTGTTCAAGATTCGTTAAGTAATCTTTTTACACCACAAACGCATTTGAAAACCAACATTAACACATTAATGGGATT
The DNA here is from genome assembly GCA_011009095.1 of Ignelater luminosus. Taxonomy (NCBI): domain Eukaryota; kingdom Metazoa; phylum Arthropoda; class Insecta; order Coleoptera; family Elateridae; genus Ignelater; species Ignelater luminosus. The sequence goes on from VTPC01002139.1 coordinate 83,453, forward strand.
TTATATTGGTAATACTATTATAAACAATATTTTATTACTTTAGTAACAAAGATCATTATTTTTTAGATGCAGAACTAGCAGTAGATAAAAAATGTAATCCATTACCATTAAATAAACAAGATACTTCAGACCAAATTAAGTAAGATTATTCATTTAATTGCATTAAATCATTTAAAAAACCCAATAATATTATAGAGTTGCAGTTATGACACACAATTATCATGATACTTGTCGAGGACGTACAGAACCAACCGGCATAACATCATTATTTGCACGTTTGTTAGAAGCACAAGGTTATCGAATACTGACTGTACCATATACAGAATTCAGTCCTAGAGATAAATTGGCTAGTCGAGTCAAGTATTTAGAAACAAAATTAAAAGCATTAGTTCAGTAATAATGGATATGTTTATTATAAGAATTAATAAAATGTGTATAAAAGCATTTCTTTGATGTAATATATTGTTTTTATTTGAAGTATACTATATCAACAGTTTTTAGTTATTTAACGAGTCTCAATCATAAAATTGAAATTTAAAGCAGACTACTTTGTTTATGTCCCATATGGTAATAAGAATATTAATGGTTAGTGAAAGCTATTGATAGTTTTCATTTCTCTTTCTAGATGAATTTGACAATTTACTTTTCAAATGTACATAAATATTTTTATTACAACTACATAATATAAATAATTGCTTTAGTATGTTGAGAAAAAAAGGACATGAGTAAGCTATTTTTTGTCAACATCAATTAATGTACAAGGTGTGTTATGTATTTCAAAAACTAGCAGGGAAAAACTCGTGACTGATGGTAGGCTTTGTAAACCACAACTATAGCTTTATTAAGACTAAAAATAAAGTGATACCTATTTGTTTATTTATAATTTTAAGCCGCCCACAGATGAGCATTTTTTTTCTGAATGAACAAAACAAATGTTTGCACGGTAACTTTTTGTGGAATTCACATTGTTTGTGCACAACCATGATCCACTTTGTGCATGAGCAACACATAATAACAGTTACTCCTTCACAAGTGGTAGTTTTGTGTACATAGAAGTCAAGCTAAAACCTGTCTCAACCGAGCACACATCCTTTGATGGACTATCAAACTGCAGATAGCATGTGTGCACAAAGAAAAGCAGGTGTTCAAGCATGTCCACACCAGAACATTTTTCGTAAAAACTTTGTTTGCAAAAAATGCTCATCTTACCAAGGCTACCTACAATTTCAGGCCAACGCGTCACCTGACAACGGCGAAAATAGTGGTTAGAGAGCAGTGTGCATTTGACAACGGAGTGATCAGGTCGTATGTGCGGTCGTGCTCCTGCTAATGGAAATACATACATACAAACATTTTTAGGAGGATTTAAGTTTTGTAATTTTTTTATGTGCAATATTTTTAAGCTTCTCTAATGAATTTCTATAAATTTTAGAATGATTATTGAAACATATATTATACATTATTATAATGGCCTTTCTGTTAATTTATTGCTAAAATTGCAATCAGACATATTGATAGAAGAATGGTTTATTTTATGATACTCTAAACAAAAAGTAAATAAGGTTCTTCTTTGATTAGGTAGTTGCAGGAATTTCGTTTCGAATTTGTTGGAAATTAATGCATTGAATATTTGAATGCAATTTTGACAAAGTAAAATTAAGTATTCTGTTGGAAATTTAAGACCACCTCTATCAATATTTTGCGTATATGAAAAGTAATCAGCTAATCACAATTAGTTGTGGGAATTTATAACACAAATGGAAGGCATCCTCAACGGAATCATAACTCTGTTTGCTATTTGGAGAGATAACAGAGTTCAATATGCTAGCTGCGAGGTGCGAATCGTATTTATGCTGTTGCATTCATGATGGGGCCCGAATATTAGTGGTTTGAGTATTTCCATTTGCGGTGGCCTGAAGTTCTAGGTAGCCTTGTCTTTATATTGAATTTTGGACATGTTGAGACAATAAGACAAAAACAATGCAAAAAAACTTAGAAACACATACGAATAATACAAGATCCAAATATCAGTTATCAATCCAACAGAACTTATAAAGTCACACTAGAAATTGCATCTGAGCACGAGTTTCTCCCATTCCTAAAAATACCATGGCCATTTTGACCTCTTGTTTCTGAACATGTTGCTAAAATGGTCTTTATAGATAAGTGTAATAATTAAAGCAAATCATGATAAAATATTACAATACCTATAAAACTTAAAATTCTATCAAAAACAAAATCTCCAACTTCAAAGAAAAAACTTTTCTCTTGGTTCTTAAAATTATTTTAAAATTACATAATTTACATTAAAATTCTAAATACTCTCTTGACTAGTTGATGGAGTATTTTCTGGAGTGATTTGTCTAGAAATAAATTTGGTTCTCCAAACCTAAAATGAGACAAAAATTATGAGTTCACTATATTCATGATAAGCAGTTTTAACTTGCCATAATATGCTTCTCATCACCACCAGATGCAAAATAATCACCATCTGGACTAAATCTAACACAGTGAATACCTTTCTCGTGAGCCTTTAACGTATATAATGGTCTTCCTTCTAGGGCATCTACAATTTTAATGGTTCCATCTAATCCACCACTCAAGAGATAGTGACCATATGGATGCCATACTACACACATAGTGTTATCGTGTAATGTATAATGTTGTTGAAGTTTATTGTTGCGTATATCATAAACTCTAACACTTCCAGTATTCATAGCTACCGCAATAGAATTTCCATTACGATGAAATGCTACATAGTTACCACTACCTATATATAATTTATTATCTAAAATCTTAAATACACAACTGCTTATAACTTATAACTATACCTTTGGAAGGTGTAAATGTATGCATACACTGTGTGCTAGATACATCCCATATTCTCAAAGTTCTATCATCAGCACATGAAGCAATTATACGTCCATCTGGAGAAAATCTTGCACAACGAACCCAGTTTGTGTGGCCTAAAAATGAACAGAGAAACCTTCGAAACTGAACATTCCATAATTTCATAGATTTATCATTTGAGCCTGTTAGCAACTAAAATATGAAACAATTTGGTAAGATTTATTCTTAACATGGTTAAGTTTGCATCTACTTGTTCATCATCTGGTGAAAATGTAACTGTTCTTATTGCTGAACTGTGAGCTATAAAATCAGTGCTGCCTCCTTTAAGTGTAGGAATCCATAACCGAACAGTACGATCTTGTGAACAAGATGCTATCAATTGACCATCTGATGAAAATTCTATGCTTGTCACAACATCTGAATGTCCCTTAAAATCATAACAACGAATACTTTTCTTTGTTAAATTCCATAACATTATTGAATTATCAGCACTACAACTGGCCAATTGTTGACCTGCCGGATGAAATGCAAGGCCATAGATAGTTTTTTTATGTCCACTTAAATTATGTTCAAGGCAAGGATCATTTTTAGTAATACTTATTTCAGACATATTAATTTATATTATTAAATAAAAATCCACGAAAATAAAAAAACATCAGTTATTGCAAAAACCGTTAGAATTTGAAAACTGTTTCACACTTTATTTCATAGGTTATATTCCAGTTATATTGGGTTATGTTCGTGTTTCCATGGTAACAGCAGGGACGTAACAGAGCTATCTAGAACAGGGGACTACTTCGGAAATAATTTAAAATATCGACCAACACATTTTTGGTTATTATATAAAGCAGAAACACCTAATCATCTGTTACATTTTGTGAATTAAGTTCATACTATGGGTCTAGTCAAGTTTCAAGCAAAGTAGTTTTAATACTATTTTCTTAGCTGCCGTATCCTATCTACGCTTCTGATAAGACTGCGTCAATTAAAACGTATTCCGTACCAAACTGTATGAAAGGTATAAAACTAGAAAGTCAGAGAAAACGTGAAGATTATTATAATTATAAACATGCAATAAAGCCTATTTCTCTTGCATTGTAACGATTGTAACCTACAAGGGGATTTTCTATAGCAATAAGACAGAGAGGAAATCAAGAAATATGTAATAGTTATTTAATGTTTGGTTATGTTATAACTTACGGTATTAATTTTTGTAGGGCTCTAAATACTTTATTTCATAGGTATAAACATAAATTATTCTATCAGTCTACAGTTCGTTTCTATGCAACTTTAATTGAAAAGGAATTTGTTGTGGTACCCTTTTGTAATATTATAGTTAATCTTCCGTTTAATGTTTCGATAACTTCATTAGATGTTCATAAATATAAAGATTGCGATAAAGTTATAGTAAAAATCTTATCTGATGCTGATGATTTTACACCTCAGTTGCAATATACTCATAATCATGAAAATGTTAACATTTCTGGCAATTTCAAAGAACCAACGGATAATGTTAGGTGTAAAATTGAAGCACCAGTTAAAGCAAGTAAGTACAACATGAATTTACTGATTCATCACTTTTTAATATTAAATATTGTTATTGCTTAGATGGCTATGTACCGGCTATGTTTTTATAACGAGTGTCTAGAAAAATATTTTTTAGACAACCCTTTATGAAAGTGGTCATATCGACTGCAGCAGTATACTCATGACAACCTATGAAAGTTGAAATTATCAATACTGTTCTGATATGAACAGATCGTTACTTTCATATTGTAGCAGGAAAAGATTTGACTCATGACAACCTATGAAAGTTGAAATTATCAACACTGTAAGGATATGAAAATATCGTTACTTTCATATCGTAATAGGAAAAGATTTTTTATCTGCAAAAATACAAAGATTTGGACATAATGTTGGGACCATCTAAAAAATAACTCGTTTAAAAGTGCTATATCGCAGCTCGTGTGAATTTCTGAACTTGGCTAGCACCTCGTTCGTAAATCTTCACACTCACACGATATATGCTACTTTCGAACACTAGTTCTGTCATTCAGAAAAGGTAAATGTTTGCATTTCGTCGAGTTACTTTTTGTTGTTTGTTTATTATTTGGAATAAAAATTTATTTTTTGTGTTTATTACTTCAATATTAATTGTAATCAAACTGATTTGCACATAAAAACGAATTTACTGCATTTTAATCCTATTTCGACATATGAGATTTGTTTGACAGAAGATTTTCTAGTCTTGTTGTGTCTCAAAAAGTCCAAGAAAATAATAAAATGAGTAATTCCAATGTTTTGAAGAGATACATTAAAAGATAAAGAAACGCATTTTGCATATAATCTGATCTTTATTTATAAAATATAACTACGTACAGAAAACATCTAGGAATGCAAAGCATAACAATGAACTCCTGTTTTGTTACTTTTTTCAAATTTTGGCGGCCATTTTGACCATGTTCCCGAGGTGATATCAAAAACCTAAAAGTATATGTCTGTCTTATTTTTTGATGTACAATACGATCTAAAGTTAAAAAAATGGTTGAGAATTTTCCAATTTTCGGCGGCCATTTTGACCGTATTCCTGAAGAGTTATCAAAAAACGAAGATACCACGTAGTCTTTAGTTTTTGAAGTAGAATTCAAATCTGAAGTCAAAATTTCAAAATTTTACAAAAAATGCAGACAGACTTCGCAAATTCAGTAACGACTCCTTTTGAGTTCATTGAAAATAGAATCTGCCTGGGAATCAAATCCACAGCCTTGGATCTCTAGATCAAAGCTCTAACCAATTGAGTTTTGCAAATTCTCCCTCAAGTGTAAAGTTCCTAAAATGATGTGTCATGACAAATATGTGATGTGCCTAATAATTGGAAAGAGCTCGAACTGCCAATGATTGTAAAGAGAATCCTTGGCAGTTATAGGCTTGAGTTTCTTTAAAAAAGTGAAAATTTTCATTGTTGAAAAACAACTTCAGGGCTCAATAATAGGACAATATTATGATATGTTTTTAGGCTAGTAGTGAAAAAAAGTTTTATTATTTCTAGACATCAACATAACAACAGAAAGTAATGGTCACATAGATTTATCCAACTTCAATGGCGAAAGGCTTTTTCTCAAATCACACCGTGGAAACATAGCTGCATCTAAATGTTACTGTCATGAAATATCTATTGTTAGTTCAGTTGGTAATATTTTGTGTACAAATGTGTTACAAGCTGCAAAAATTTATTTAAAAACTCAAAAGTATGGTGTAAGCTTTTGATTCCAAATGATGTTACAGACTCTAAATATAGTTTTTATAGAACATTACAGCTGATAGATTACAAGGATTGGATCTCGTAGTGCAAACAGAAAATGGAAATATAAAGACAGAATCATCTTATTGTAATAATAGCACTTTTCTAAGTGAAACAGGTGTTTTAAATTTACGAAATGCTCACAAAGATTGTAAAGTAATTATAAAAAAGGCTGGAGTTTTAAACATTAGTAAGTATTTACTTATTTTGCTTTTTATATATGTTATAAATGATTATATTTTAGCTGGATTTGATGGTATACTTCATGCAGATATAAATAAAGGAAGTGGTAGTATACAACTATCTAGAATATTGGGTAAATCAAAAATAAGAATTGGTGGAGATAGTTCTTTAAATATAAAAGTCTCAGAAACGTGTTTGGAAGATACTTGTTTCAAGATAATCGCAAGGGATGTGCAAATAGATAATAATATAAATCAAAATAAATGTATTATTGATGAACATAATATAGTCTTAAATCCAAAAAGTGAAGTTGATGTAGTAATAGATGGCAAAGACACTGAAGTAAAAATTGAGGCAGCTTCATGGGTGGATATGTTTAATTTAACATTACCAATCAACACCAACAAATAATGTTCAAGTAGTATACATAGTTAGCAAAACATCAATATAAGTAGGATTATCAGTTAGTTTTCTAATATTCTACAAGGAGATTGATAAAAATACCGTACTGTTTTTTAGTTCTTTTGAAGTTGTTTCTTTTTAATTGTAATAATATTGTGAATAAAATAATTTCGATTTAGCCATTAATTTATTTACTATACAGGGAGGCCTAGAAATGCATATAAAGCTTCAGGTAGCCTTTTTCTAGCATTCATACACAAACCAAAATTTTTAAGTCTGGCTCTCTAAAATACTTCAAAACTTTACACAATAGAAAGAAAAGGATATTAAATTTAACAGCAGTATGGAAGTTTTTAACAAATGTAGTATCAAGTAAGTAGGCTGATATTCAGTCACTTTTGGTATGAAACTACTACCTAGATCAAGGATTACTTATGCATTTCAAAATTATTATAGCCAAACCCTATTTTTATGTAGAAAATCGGCCAATGTTGTGGGAGTATTTTAACAATTCACCTTGCATTCATTGTAAATTGTCACATACTAAAAGTATTTAAATAAATCAATATTTTTATCAATGGGTGCATTCAGAGCACTAAACTGTTTAAACAATTTATAAGTTTGAGAGTACTAAATAGTACAAGAGTCACTGACAGAAAAGAAAACCTGAATCCTAACTTTCTGGCGTTGTTACACATTGACGCAAAAAGGTATCTAGGTACTTTGGTGAAAATTTCAACGAGCTAGGTGTGGCCATGCGCATGTAGTGGAAATTATTAAAACAATTTAACTTTGAGTTACAGTGATGTTATGGAAAGGACTAGAAGAAAACCACTGCCGGCATTGAATTCTATGCTGAAAAGTGCCTGAACAATGCTAAAATGATTTTGCTCCAACTTCGAAAATAAAGGAGTTACAGCAAATTGAAGAAATTGGCCATTTTTCACTTTTTCTCTCTAGGGAAAAAAACAAAAGACGGCAACTTATTTCTGACAACGGTAATGGAATAAGCATGAAAAAAGAGGTTACGAGTACCTAAGCCGTTTTAATTTAACTGCGCTAATAAGAAAGTTACCCATTTGATCCCATCGAAATTGGACCGCACTGTACAGCGCCCCAAAAAAGAGAATGGACAGAGCTAAGTGCCAGTTGCATAGGCAACCCATTCTACAACATCACCATTACTTTCAAGCTGGGGCTCTGCAGCGAGTCTGCCTTGGCATGAAAGAATAATGGCGATGTTGTAGAATGGGTTACCCATACAACTGTAAATACCTTAGAACTGGTTATACTTATAGCCCTGTCCATTCTCTTTTTTGGGGTAGTATACATACACTTTGATTCCACCAAAGGCGTAATATAACGCTTAGCTTGAAATTATAGTTTCTATTATACATATGGACACAAGAGTTGAGCAAAGTCAGGATTGTTTTAATTGATGGATCACTTTTGTGATTAAGAATGTACAAAATTTCATGAAAATAGCTCACGTGGTTATGAAGATATTAAAGAAATAAGAATTTTTTTGTGTAACTTTGACATTCTGTATTTTGAAAATCAGGCATTTTTCGATATAAGTTGAAAGTTCTATTGCCTCTCGAAGTTATCAAGATTCAAACTGAAACACCTTGCATAAATGTCAGAAATTAAGAAATTGTTAAAATCTGATTGCAGTAACGGTTTTGAATGTGATTTTGAACATGTTTTGATTAAAAGTGAACTTGTTGCAGGAAACGTATATAGAATGACTCATCTTTCACAGCGTACTATTATTTACGGACCTCGTTCTATGAATAGTGAGCAGGTTTATGCGCTGTCAGCATCAAAGGAAACGCTTTTAAAAGTGTTGTTTTTGCCTTTACGGAAATTGACGTTCGCTGTCGATCGTTCAGAAACATTTCACCGAATGTGCTGCTAACGGCTGCTTCCTCTGGAGCACAATGCAGTCATTCTACAGCTACAGTCTGGTCATACGAGCTGTCAATCTGACAGCGAGACAAAACGTGGCGGATGAGATGCAATGCGGTTATGCTTTAAACAAATTTGTTTAAAAATGATTTAAAAAGTGTTTAGAATTAATGCGTCTATTATTGTTTTAATCAAAATGTTTTGAACGTACCTATTACTCGCTTAAAGATAACCATTCATTTAAATAAAATAAAAACACCTCTGCACTCTTAAAACAGTGGGATAGTTTCAATCTAGTTGTTGAATATAATGTCCTCCATTTTGTTCTTCAACGAGCAACAATCTTTCTTCTGTATTCTGAACTACATTTTCCAGTAAATCTACTTGAATAGCTTTGATTCGCTTTGAAATTGAATTTTCAAGTTCTTCGATAGTGGTGCAGTTATTTAAATAAGCTTGTTGTTTAAGATAGCTCTAGAGCCAGAAATCCACCAGATTGATGTCACAGAAAGGGGGGGGGGCAAATGTTAGGAAAGTGCCTGCTTATTATGCAAATACCAAATGCTTCGGCTTTACTGGATTATAAATATGAGGAAGTGCACCATCTTGGATAAGATTGTTTTCTATTTCATGATAACAAAATATGATCTATAGGAGAACAAATCCCATTGCTTTAGGAATACAGGTTTAGGGGTCACCAAGATTTAGGTTCCTGTGTTTAATAATAAAACTCACTTGATTACATTTTTATTTATTTCGTAACTTATACATTGACTACCTAACAACTAGTTAATTACTAGCGCCACTGTGGCTTTATATAATATACCTAGGGGATGCGCACGAGATTGGTCTAGATTAGAACCTTCTCGCTGTTTCTTTACGCTTCTATTCGTATCTAGCAAACGCTAGTACATTAAAATTATTAAAACCTATTAAAACATTAAGTTATTGAATTATTTTTACATCACAAATATATTTAAATTATTCTTTAATATTATTAGTTTTAATTATTAATGGGGTCGTTTCCTGAAATGGATTTATTGAAATCTAAACAGATATTATCATTCTAGACAGAATATATAGTTAATATCCATTAACAGTTTTTTCCGTAATATGATAACGAAAGAGTTATAAGGAAATAAAATAATTTTTCTTTACTAGTGACGTCACAGTTCGTCGGTAGACGGTCTGTACAAATAGTAGAACTGACAACGTCGCAATCGCTTTGTGTCTTTGCTGTTATTCGTTAGTTGTCGGGTTTCTCCGCTTTGTCTATTTCAACCAAAGATAATATAATTATCTGTATTTTTTACGTCTGTTATTGACTATTGTTTTCTGATTTAGTGGTTAGCGTATTTGTATAAAACGTTGTAAATATAATATATATAACAACATAATACCGCATAACCTCAACAATAAAATTCAAACTTCTAAGCGCTTTCTACATTACCGACAGCACTCCCGTTTTCAGCGTTGTCATATCGTCAAAGACTTGTGACGTCACGGGAGTGGCGGGAAAAGTTTTTTTAAACTTTTAATTGAAAAAGTGAAAATAGAAGCAGAAAAAATCTGAAAAAAAGCCAGGGTTAATTTAAAACGAAAGAAACCCAAATAAGCAAAAATAATATTTTAGGAAACGACCCCATTGCCTGGTACCTACACAGGCATGTTTTTCATGTGCTTATACGTTGAGTTTTTATAAAGTTATGGCAATTTCAAAATTAACTTTTTTTTGAATAACCCTATATAATTGACAATTGTATTTATTTGCAAAAAACTAAAAAAAAAAATGTAAAAGAAACATTACGCAAAAACGCGCCAATCGAGATTTAAAATTGTCAACCGCCAATCAAACACAAGAAAAGACAGCAAGACAAAACATAGCGGAACGAATCATAATCGTGATCTATTATATGTCTAGACTGTAGAATTATAGACTGTGGAGCACAATAGAAAACAAGGATTATTGCTGCCACCAAGTTTTGGATTGGCGAATACGCCCGGCAAACTTATGATATAAACATTACTTTTGCGTCACCAGCGACACTTTTAGTGACAACGCCATCATATTTCCGCGCCACATTTGATAGTCACGTGACGTTAGTTGACGAAGCAATGGCGGACGACAAAGATGTGCCCGAAAAAACCATCTCCGAAGACTTGGTGGTTACCAAGTATAAAATGGCAGGAGATATAGTAAATCGTGAGTTTCAGTTGTGCAAACTACGCCCTAGTAGTGTACAGTAACCTTTTTGAAAGTAGCTTTTTTTTTTATTATATTTAAATACTTTCTCAAACATTAACGCCATATGGATTACGCCACCGGGTCACATAAACCATGTGGCTTCTGCACGTTTTCATTGAATATTTAATTTATTTAATCCACACAACATTGAAAATATCGTCGAAATCAATTATAATGTACATATCAATCAAACTAACCTCACTTCTCTACCTACCTGTAAGAAGCTACAACGCATGTTTTCTTGATATTTTCTTTTGTTTTGTAGGTATCAATAAGTCATCAATTTAAAATTTATGTATGTTGCAGGCGTTTTAAAGCAGGTTGTAGATAAATGTGTTGCTGGTGCATCTGTTCGAGAAATTTGTGAATTTGGTGATCAGTTACTGATAGATGAAACCAGTAAAGTTTTTAAAAAGGAAAAGGAACTTAAGAAAGGAATTGCATTCCCAACATGTGTTTCTGTAAATAATTGCATTTGCCACTTCTCGCCGGTGCCTAGTGAACCTGATTATATGCTTAAAGATGAAGATATTGCGAAAGTGTAAGTATTTCTTTTATAAATGTTTATCCATTTACTTATAGCCACAAACAGGCGTGTCTAATGCTCTTAGACATGTTGTTTAGTACGATGGTAACTCTTAAACATGTTTACTTTTTGATGGAGGATTATAAGTTCAGCCCTTTGTTTTTCATATTAATAGTAATGGTGATGATTTGTTAAACTCCAATTGATCCCACTGATTGATTTATTATGACGAGTAATTAAGTCTGATTATGATGTTTTTTTAATGTTGTCATGTGAAAAGTTCAACAAATGGTTTATTAATTTAATTTTCTTATTTTAGTGATCTTGGGGCTCACATAGATGGTTTTATTGCAGTAGTTGCACATACCATTGTGGTAGGGTCTTGTAGTGAAAATAAAATAGTAGGTAAAAAAGCTGATGTTATTTTGGCTGCTCATTATGCGTCACAAGCAGCATTAAGATTGCTAAAACCTGGTAACGAGACATATGCAATAACTGATGTTGTGCAACGGGTTGCCGACGTGTACCATTGCAAACCAGTTGAAGGCATGTTGAGCCATCAGTTAAAACAATTTAAAATTGATGGTGAAAAGACTATTATTCAAAATCCAAATGAGGCCCAGAAAAAAGAACATGAAAAGTTTGAATTTGATAAATATGAAGTGTATGCTATGGATGTACTTATAAGTACTGGAGAGGGAGTCGGTAAGTAGTTATATTCCAAGGTCTGTAAGTAATAGGATGCTTTGAAATACAGGGTGTTGAAAAAAAATGTCTAGTAAATATACCTTATTTGTTACATACAGGAGATTTGAAATTCACTTAATAGTGGCTTTTTTACCACTTTTTTTAAGCAATAGAAAAAGTTCTTAGGCCTGCTTTTACATGTAAAAATGGACATAAGCCAATTTTGTGTTTTAACCATATAGTCCAAGAAAGTTGAAATTTGCTCTTATACTTAGCAAATTAAGTTACTTTAAATTCACTAAGACAATAAATAATTGAAATTTCCGCCAGAGATTTACCCAGAGAAGATTTATACAACACTGATTTTCTGCATACTGATAATATTTAATCTGGGCAACAACAGACTAAAATACTCAAGTTTACAACCATGTGCGTCCTGGATTTTTAAGCCCTCAAAGGTGCACGCCCCCCACCCCTTAATGGGAATGACAACACAAAAATCATGATTTATTTTTTAATATATTTTTGCAGCGCCTTGAAATGGAATTTAAATGGTCTTAGTCCTGCTATGAAGAATAGTTAGGTAAAAATTACTTCTTAAGATATTTCAGTGTGACGTCAATATGTAAGATGACCATGTTGTTTCATCTGTAGCATTGTATGAGCAACTGATTTATTGCACTCTTAGATCAAATTACATGTTGCGACAAATACATATCAATCCTGTTACCGTAAATATACAGTGCAGTCCATTTAAATGAAATAGTAAAAATAAAATTGATAATAACAATTTTTCAGAAAATCACTGGGACATATATAGTGATTTATATTACACTACACCTTTTACATTGGTATTCGTGACTAACTTACTATATTGAAAAAAGTGATGATCTTAGAAGTTTTCTTTATAGTAACATAAAATTTGTCATTGGTCGTATGACAAAAAAACCCAAGAAAAGATACTCTAAATGTTTATGTTGAGATTATTTAGGTACTACGTCAAAGTAATAAAAAAAAAAAGAAACTGAAAGTAAATAAATGTTGAATTATTAAAGTTGACCATATACTTGAACAGTGTTATATTCTATATGCAAATCTCTTTCTTATTAACAAGAAGCAGCAGAGATTAGTTGATACGTCATGGTGATGTAATTGTATCAGCAGTGCAACGTTACTTAGGTACGCACGCATGTAAGGTGTAACAAGTGAAGGACGTCTAGATCCGTCGAACCAGTGATAAACAAATTATTTTGCATCAATGACGTCACTATGTTACAAAAATTGCATGCGTGTGATTGTCCATCGAAGTAGTATCAATAAGCGTAACGTGTTTATATGCATTGCGGTTGAGTATACGGATAACTTTACTGGATCGTCAACTATTTGATACTGCTCCTTGCTTATTAATTATCACCTATCCATTATAAAAAGCTAATAAAACAAATTATTAAATTTTGAAGTTTTATTTTTAATTTATTAATTTATTTCTCCATAAATTGTAGCAATAATCTTGGTTTTGGTTTGACTCCTAATCTTGCTGTCTGTTATTAATTTTAATTTGGTTACAATAAAAGTTCCAAATAGATCTGTCTATGGTGACAGTTGCAATTTGGAGTTCTGATAATTGGGAAGATATTTTATTAAATGCCTTTAGAGCACTTGCTGCCTCAGAGACGATCTCATTTTCTGCTGTTCTTTTTTCTTATTTCTGTTACATGATGCAACTGAAGGAGGCTTGCTGCTTGACAAGGCAGTTAACTTGGAAGAAGAAGACAAAACATTTACAACATCCTCCTAAAATATAATATATTACTCTTTCACACATTGTTTCCAATAAAGGTTATAATTTAATACTTAACATAAACTTGTGTACTATCTTCTGACCCATTTTCAGTGTTTTCTTGATCATTAATAGAATCGAATGTTTTGTCGAAGGAAGACATGCTTCAATATAGATTGCAATTTTTTGAAGTACAGCGTTGACAACGCCCTGAAAATTTAGGACGCACGTGGTTGTAAACCACAGTATTTTAAGAATTTTGTTGCCCAGGTCAAATACTACTAGTATGCAGAAAATCATTATTTTTCCCATGTAAAAACCTAACATTGTTGGAGATATATTTTCGAACATTTTGAACCAGTGTACAGTGCTTTTTTATATTAAATTTGACTAATCAAGGGTTAATTTCTATATTCCTGGCCTTTTAAAATACAGTCAAACTCTGTTATTATGAGATTCTTGGGGCCGCTGATTTTTTGCTTGTTATATCTGATACTTGTTATAACCAAGAAGAAAAAAACATCATCCTATGTATATATTTACTTTTATATACAGTGTGTCCACATTTCGATGCTCACTATTGGGATCTCGGAAACTGTAAGAGATACAAAGTTGGTTAAATTAGAAGAAATTTAGTTATTTTAGAGATCAATTTACTTATGCTTTTGTTTTTTCAAAAAAGTTCACGGCTTACTAGATATTTGCTAAAAATGAAATTATCTTATCTTTTTTAAAGTGAAATATTACTTTTTATCATAGTGTGCCATGACATCTAACACACAAAGTCGTAAACATGATAGGGTTATTTTGATTCCTTATCCTATAAATTAATGCATTCTGCAGTACCCTGGCCTGCACGATCACCTGATCTAACACCATTAGATTTCTTTCCTCTGAGGTTATGTCAAGAATCATGTGTTCAACAAAAATTTTGAAGATGAACAGCAATTATTACAGTTAGCCACAGCAGCGTTCAACACAAAAAAATCAAAACCAAAATAACCCTATCATGTTTACATCATTAGAATCGTGACAACAAGAACTATCCAAAACAATTTTCAATTGTTTTTCTGCCTATTTAAAAAAATGAGGTTGATGATAGTTACTTGAAACCGAAATGTTGTACAGGAATTTTGTTAATGTATTTTAATAGAGAACAAAAAGTGGCAATGGAAAAGTGGTTTTAGTTTTCCGATATCTTTTCAAATAAAGGAAAGAAAAAATAATAATGAAAATGGAGAAATCTACTTTTATATAAACCGCCAACAACAAAAAGGTCCTATAAATAGCAAACTTTCATCCCATTTAACTGATCCTGTATCTCTTACCGTTTCCAAGATCTCAATGCTGTGCATCCTTATCTTGGACACACTGTATACCGAAACGTTTCTTAATCAGGTGCATGTCATTTTCATTCATTCAGTAAAATTGTATTTGTCCAGTTATTAAGAAAAACGTTTACATTTTCTAAGAATTTTAAAGCCTACAGGAAATGAGTAATCTTCTCTTTGAAATCGTAATAGTACCAACCTATTTGAACTACCTGCCGACTTTATTGCGCTAATGTATGAAAAACTCAGAATGGCATAGGCAGTCATAATAATCTGATAAGTTCATTGCCTGAAACATTTAGAAAGAGACCAATTTATTTAAAATTTTTATTATTTGCTCATTTTTTTCCAGGAAATGTGCTCATAGTAAATGGAAAATATTAAGAATAGATACATACAATTTCAAACTTTAATAGAAAAAAATGCTCAAATTAGCCAGAATCTTGTTATAAGTGGGGTTGACTGTATTTCCTGTTCAAATCAGACTACTAGTTTGCCTACCCCAGCAGTTTAAGAAAGGAAAGATGCAGTACACTGTCAAGGCCCTGAAGCTCCAGGACACACACTGTTGTAAATTCAAGTATTTTAGTATGTTGTCCAGGCCAAATACTATGAGTATGCAAAAAACCAGTTTTATATAATGGTAAAAACCTAACATTCTCAGAAATATGTTTTGTTTTTTTTTTAATATTCCCTGTCCAAATTGGACCACTCATTGGCCTACCACAACAGTTTAAGTAAGGAGAGATGGGATACATCGTCGAAGGCCTAAGAATCCAGGATGCACACTACTTACACAGTTGTAAACCTAAGTATTTTAGTATATTGTTGCCCAGGTCAAATAGTATCAGCATGCAAAAAATTAGCTTTATATAAATTTTTTCCAGGTTTCTGTAAAGATTTTCCAACCTTCCTGGGCTAATATATCTAATAAAGGTTAAAACTGACTACCCCTTCCTCCAATGAGTAGGAAATGATGTCGACATTTGGAAAAAAGATTATTTCTCGTTTTGGTACTACTGTTTATTGGTGCTGTCATGAACCAGTAAAGACTACAGAAATGTAACTGCGCATGTCAACTACATATAAGTGTAGTATTCATTAACACTCATTATTATCTCTTCCTTTTTATCCTACAATGGACATGTGAAACAGAAAATCCCAACAATTGTTAGCACTAAGTCTCTTGTGTATGCATATTAATGGGAATTCTACGGGAAGAAATAGATCTATGTGTATCTTTTATCTCACAAATCTTGACGTCATTTGGTGGTATTTTATTAACTATATTAACCTTTAATAGATATATAAACGGTGCACAGGAGTAACAATCTAAGTAACAAAATTTGAAAGTGCATTTGCATAACGTAAAACCACTCTAGACAGACTTTTGAGCCACTTGAAAATACATTGTCTTAAATGAGAAACTAAATTTTAAGAGTCGTTTGACACTAATATTTTTCAAATAAAAAATGTATTAAAATTTAATGTAAATTTTACCACAAGAAACTTGCTACAAAAATAATATCAAAATTAATGTGAAAAATGTATCCTGCATGACATGGTTATAGATTTAATTTCAAAAATGAGTCAATTTCTGTTGGTACGCCTGCGTTTTCTTGCGTTGTCATTACTAAAATGATATTTAATGTTTGAATTTCGTGAGTACAGTGTGTTTCCAGTGGTTAGCAGTTCTAACCCTAAAAATCTCGTAAGTTGTTATTCGGGTTATTGGAACACCTGACACCCTCAAAATGGATATAAACGATATCAATCTATATTGTACTGGAGCTGATGTTGCTACAATAATATTAATATTAGCAAATTTGAAGAGAAAGAAAAGTCTTGAGCGTGTTTGCAGAAATTCACATTCTG
This sequence comes from Ignelater luminosus, assembly GCA_011009095.1. Lineage (NCBI taxonomy): Eukaryota > Metazoa > Arthropoda > Insecta > Coleoptera > Elateridae > Ignelater > Ignelater luminosus. Next base: position 100,541 of record VTPC01002139.1, read on the forward strand.
CATGGATATTGACGCATTTTTAACAAATAAATAGAAAGATTTCTAAATATTCTCAATTTTTGTTTCAAATTTTAAATTAAGTTTTACAAATCTGTATACATGCTTTTAAATTTTCTTAAATTTACATTGAAATATTGTACAAAAAAAAAATAACTGTGTCAAACGGCTCTAAAACATAAATGAAAACATAAAATTGTGACTTACATTGTTACTCCCATGCATCCTTCATATGGTTGTAACAATTTTTGTTCCTCATAGTGCATTACCATGGTACTAATATTAGACAACACTTTTTCAACATCCTGTGTAGGTCATCACAATGGCACCAATTAGAATTCTTTATCGACGAACTCCGAAGGAGTCGTTACTGAATTTGCGAAGTCTGTCTGTCTGTTTTTATCTTATTTTTTTTATAACAATTTATAACCTCTGATTCACAATGGTTATTTATACAGGGTGAATGTTTTATCTTGCATCATACTTATAGGCAACACACCACACTTTCATAGTTGACTTTACAAAAATTATATTTATAGAAAATTTATTAAAGGGTAGGCTAGCTTCTATAATATGAAAACTAACACTACTGTAATATTAGTAAACACTAGTACATAATAGGAAATCAAAATCAAAATTCAGAAATGTGTTTATTATGATATATAAATAAAGTTTAAATTTAATATTTAAAAATGAATAGAAAACAAAACTATTAGTAAACAAAGAAACGAATAAAAATATTAGTGTTTTAACAAATGTTTAAACTGTCTTCTATTCTGCCGCTGGCATAATGCAATTCTTTTCTGAATAGAATTCGTTTGATCTGCATAAACGAATTATTTTTGTAATTGGTTCTTTGTACACTCGTTTTTCACTTTACGCCAAAGGAAAAGATCTAGAAGCATAGATCAGGCCAAACATGAAATACACCTCTTGCTATTAATCTATTTTCAGAACTTGCACTTAGGTAATTCCTCATGTTAATATGATAATGGGCAGGAGCTCTGTTATTTTGATACTACATTACCTGCCTTCTGGAATTTCTTTAAATAAAGTACGTAAAACATTTTCCAGGAAATTTAAATATGTTTCTTCATTCTTATCACTTTTAGAAAAATGTGGTCTAATAATCTCATCCCCAAGAATTACACACCAAACATTTAGGGAAAAAGTATGTTGAAACTGACTTTCCCTGATCCAGTGAAGACTTTCTTGGGAATAATAATGACAATTACGTGTTTTGTCCTGGTTTTGTGTTAATTCTCTTCGAATAAATTCACAAAATCGTTTATGTTGAGCGTAATCTTCCTCGGTTACATACTGAACTAACCTACAATGATAACAATGAGAAACATGTTTACTAACTAAGATACTGAGGTAATAATGATGAAATACATTTGCTTTCAAATTGTTGTGAACTGAGCTCTGATTAATTCCTACCGTTCCTACAATACTTCCACGTTGTGTGAGGATTCTCAGCAATTTCTGCCAATACAGTGACTTCATTAACCTGGCCTGTTGCTTGTTGAGGTCTAACTTTTGATTTAATAAAACTCATGCCTTTTTTTAAATTCTTTTCCGACCACCTGAAAGCAGTATGTACTGGGCTTCTTCTATTAGGGTAGTGATCTTTGTATAGCCACAAGGCTAAATCATACTTTTTTCTAGCTTCTCTCAAAATAAGAATCATGTCTGTTTTCTCTTCGTTAGAACACATTATTATTGTGACAATATCTTTTCTTAAAGCCATCTATGAAAGTATGGCGTGTTGTTTATAAGTATGGTTTGAGATAAAAAACTCGCGGTGTATAACAAGACTGTAAAGTGAAGCTCTTTTGAATAAGAACTTTATGGCACTAGAAGTAGCCAACTCAAACTTAAAATTAACAGTGCCAACATACTGTCAACAGTTTTCAATTTTTAATGCTCATTTGGTATTACTGGTGCAAAGATAGTTAAATAGTCTTCTACTCAATTCTGCTATATTTTTGCCCAAAATGTTGAAAATCTTAGATCATATAACCCTAGGTATGATATACCTAGTCCAGTATTAGCGGTTTAGCTTCTGCATAAGCAAAAATTATTGAAAAATGCTATCGTGCTTGGCATAATATTTAAATTAGAATTCTTATTAGGTTAATTCACTACCATTATCAACAAAAAGCATTGTATTTGTTGTTACTATTTGTAATTCTAAAATTGTAACATATTTTAAGCAACACTTTTATTAGTAAACTGCTTTTTGTTTATCTGCATGATATACTGTTTATGAAAAAGCCAAGATTAAAAGGTATTTTAGACTTGTTTTAATAAAGAGAACTAATTTGATATGCTGGAAGAGGTAACATTTATCTGCTTATTAGGCCTAATCATTCTAGGAACGTTTAAAGCAAAGACTAAATTAAAAATTAAATTAAAAAATAATTCACAATTCAAATTCTGAAACATACAGTGTATGCCGTTGCATGTCATGAATAAGGTTCGCCAATAATTTGCACCATTTCTTATCTGGAAACCAAAGAAAACCTCATGACACCCAATCTAGAAATTGAAATCGTTGGAAATGCATGTGATGACTTATTTCAGTGCATTCTATTATTTATGTATTTTGATTGCTTTACACTCTTATTTAAAATCTGTCCTAATTATCAAAATCTGCATACTTTGAATTATCATAATGCAAAATTTTAATTTTCAGAAAATACTATTTTAAATAATATTAATGGTGAAGAAAATAAATGTAGACAGATTTTTTATTGTTTTGGTAAGGGCAGCCTAACAGTTCTAAAAGTACTAAAGAGAATAATTTCACGTCTCAACCTTGAATAAATACAAAACTAAAAATTACCATTTATGAACTTGAACCAGTTCATTTTGACACATGGATAAGACACCTCTTGTTTGTTGTTACTTGTGTGAATTCCATTTCAAATACTAAAACAGTGAAAGTGAGGCTTAAGCATTTTCAAAATATTTACTTATTTAAATGCAACAACCTCCCTGCATCTGAAACAATCTTAAATGCCGACAATGTAATTTTAAGTGGATTATGATAATTTCCTAGTAGGGTTAGGTTTAGGCATGTAAGATTAGAAGCTGTTGTTGAACTTAATGACAATCTTTCAAAATAAAATGCGCTTAAGCTCACCAAAAGCAAAAACAATTAGCAATAAATATTCACTTTAAATCATGGCTTAATTCCCCTTGAAATATGCAGTAAACAACATCTAAGTAAACCCAAACGCCTTCTCAATTTAGTTCAGCATTTCTGCCACCAAAGGTATATAATGGCTTAGCTTGAATCATCTATTAGGATAGGTTTGGAATAGAGTGTACTGTAACCTGAAGAAATAAAGTTAATTAAATTTTTCCTGCATAAATAAAAATCTGTTTAGGAAAGGAAGGAGATGCGAGAGTAGCTATCTATAAAAAAACCGACGAAGTGTATCAATTGAAACTAAAAGCTTCAAGAATGTTTTATAGTGAGGTCCGCACTAAACATGGATCAATGCCTTTTAATCTTCGTTCGTTTCAAGAGGAGACAAAGGCAAAAATGGCCGTTGTGGAATGCGTCAATCACAAACTTATTGAACCATTTCAAGTTCTCTATGAAAAACCTGGTTGGTATTTGCAATTTCCATTATTGATGATTGCATATGCAATCTGCCGGTCACTATTGATAATAATATTGGATTATTGTTTTCAGGAGAATATGTTGCACATTTCAAGTTTACTGTTCTATTAATGCCAAATGGTCCTCATAAAATAACAGGTTTACCGTTTGAAACAGAACAGTATCAATCGCAATATTCAATCGTAGATCAGGAGCTTAAGTCAGTCTTGAACAGTTCTGCAAATCCAAAAGCGGCTAAAAAGAAAAA
>VTPC01002141.1:8296-38326 GCA_011009095.1 Ignelater luminosus
ACAACAAAAAGTTTGTAGGATGTCAGCATGAAATCGCATTTTGCGTGTATGATTTTCGTTCTCATTCAGTTGCTGGTTAGTGTACGCAGACACAATCATAAATGTTATAGGTACTCACTTTTCAAATAAAATTTAAACGAATTCCTATTTAAAGATAAATTCGTAATTAATTAACCGCAACGTTAATTATCCCATCCAAAGTATTTTTGAGAAGTAAAATAAATAAAACAAAGATTAAAGAAAATATTGTGCATGGAATGTAGGCATACTATATCTGTATTGATTATATGAATGTCTATGTTGGTATTCAGTTTAGCAGGTTGTTTAGTATGTATTCGATAAAATACGGAAATTCCTCGAGATAGCAACTAAATGGACCTAATCTGGATATAGCCGCCGGTTTTTAAACCCTTAGAACAATTTCTTAATATCCAAGTCGGAAGCCCTAGGGCCTTTGTTTGCTATCATAACGGATCCACCCTTATGTCGTCTAAGTCTCAGTAGTATTAAAGATTGAGGTATTAGTCATGGTTGAGTTTACCCTGTTGAGGCCGGCAGGTCACGTGCGGGGGAGGTAATAAGACCTGACGGACCATCCCAAGGGTTATAAACCCCTCAGCTCTCGATCACGCACTAGATCTTTATTCCGCATACATATTAACTAATAATTTTATTTTACTTTGAGCTTAACATGAAAAGAAAATGTAATTTCAATTTTAATTTTTAATCTCACTTTCATTAGAAAAATTTAAATAGGTTTTGTGAACTTTTACTTTAACAATGATGAAATCTTCACGAATGTGTGTATATGTTTCGTGTGGAACATTAAAAGATACTTGTGGGACATCTAGCACACATCCATTAGTAGATATCGGATACCTTTATGGCCAACACGTGTTACATTATACTTTACAAAACCATCCTAAATATCGCTATCAGAGGCGAGAAGTACATTAACAATGATTCATAAGGTTTTCAGTGTGCACATTAAATTTATCTTTTATTATTATAACACCGGTGCAAAATGGATACCAAAGAAGATTAATATTTGAATGAATTTTATTCTTTAGTTATAAAATTTGTTGGAACAAAAAAAAAACGGAATCAAAATATTTTTTATTGCAGAAATGAAACGAATTTGGTGGTTGCTTTATGAAGGAAAAAACAATTAGGTGAATTTATGAATTGTATAACGGTAGTTTAAATTGGGTGCTGCTGTTTTTGACGTTTGCTACTTTTAGGTTTTACTAGTATCAAATTAAAAAAGTTTTAATATCTAAAATCTGTTTTCGTTATGATGAAATAGTTGATCTAATCTTACGAACGAAATTGTTATTTTATTCTCATGTTGTCAGAGTTTCTTCGTTTCGTGTTAGACAATTTCATTTTTGGGACAACTTACGACAGCAATTTGAGAGTGATCGTTACATAACAAAAACAGAACAATTCGTTAAAAGGTTAGAGACTAAAGGATAAAAACAAATGAACAGTCTCAGCAAGTTTTGCCAAAAATATCAAAAACATTGAAAACTTGATTGTAGTAAGTCCAAACTGATAGTAGATAGTGTAGTTAAGTGACTGTAACTTATGATTTACTTCCTCTTCTTTTCCTTAATTTGCAAGGAATCTCATAAAGGTAGAAATCGGTAATCTAAGGTCTATCGAAAATAGGCTGTTAAAGCGTTAATGGAAGTGTTGATAAAACATATAACAAATTAAAGTTACAGTAAAGATATAGGTTTGAGTTATGACTCATGAGGCAAACGGAAAAGGATCGGGCAAAGACACCAAGGAACTAAAACACAATGCAATAACCAACAAACTAACTAAACTGTATTCGTAAATACAGGAATGTTCTGTTGTAAAACAGACAGATGGACCAAATACAATTAGGAAACAAAAAACGAGGTAACTTGGAAAAACAACTTAAAGGTACAAAAAAGGCAGAGAATACGAGGGTTGCTATTTATATTTCTGGCCTAACAATGAAAAAACAAGTATTTATGATCGAAACTAGTTTTATTGTTTTTCAAAATATTCTCCATTAAGATTGATACACTTTTCCATGCGTTTGAACCAATTTTCGATGCACTTTTTCCACTCTGTTTGAGGCAGCTCCAAAATATGCGTTTTGAAACAAAAAACGGCTTCTTCTGGTGTTGAAAATCGTTGACCACGCAGTTTGTTTTTGATGTACGGGAATAAAAAGAAGTCATTAGGTGCCAAATCAGGGCTGTATGGTGGATGGCCCATCAACTCGACCTTCTGGCTGGTAAATATTCAATTGTTTGAGCGGTGTGAAAGCTTGCATTGTCATGATGAAAAATGATTCGCCTCTTCTTTGAAGTTTTCCGAATTTCTCCAATGACTTCTGGCAAACAAATGGTTGTGTACCATTCAGAGTTGACCGTCTTACGTTGCTCTAACGCCACTGTTGCCACATGACCGGTAATGCCAAAGAAACAGGCAACCATTTGCTTCGATGTGCTTCTTCCGCGAACAACTTTTGTTGGATTTGGCTCGTCTTGAAAGACCCACACAGTTGATTGCTGTTTTGTTTCGGGGTCATATGCGTAGATCCATGAATCGTCACCTGTGCAGATGTTATACACAGCCTTTGATGCACCTTTCGCAAATTCTTTCAACATTTCAATGCACCAGTCGACGCGAGCCTTCTTTTGAGCATTGGTCAGGTTATGTGGGGTCCAACGGGAACAATTTTTTTTACGGCCAAATGATCATGTAATATCTTGTTGATGCTAGTCATACTAATGCCCAAAGATGCCTCTATCTCACGGTATGTCACATGACGATCTTGTTTAATCAGTTCACGCACAGCATCGATGTTTTCAGGCACAACGACAGATTTTGGACGGCCTTCACGGATTTCGTCCTGGAGTGAACATCGGCCACGTTTGAATTCATTATACCAGTTTTTTTACAGTGCTGTAGGATGGAGCTTCATCGCTATATAATGTATTAAGTTCATTGATGCACTCTTGTCGTGATAATCCACGTCGAAAGTTATGAAAAATAATTGCACGAAAGTGTTCACGGGTCAATTCCATTTTTTACTAGGGAATGCACTTTTCAATTAACTGCAAACAACACTAATCGCATTCAAATGACAAAATGTTGTGGTTGAGGTTATGTTCAACAATGTAAAGTTTACACCGGAAATGTCAGCTGACGCCTGGAAACAGTCAGTGTTGCCAAGGCCAGAAATATAAATAGCAACCCTCGTATTACAGCCAGACAATGAGAATTTCCAACACATAAAGTGCAGCTAAGGAGAAAAGTAGCTCTGACATACAGGACACAACCATGCTGTTTATGATTATCAACATATTCAGTATTCTGATCAATTAGTTGTCGTGAACTTGTTTTTATTACTGTAATTCACTAAACAGAACAAAAACAGAATGCGCTAGTTCGAGAAAATGCCCTCTCTTCTTTAGTACAGGAATGTAAGACAATGCTTCTTTGTTCAGGTGCGTTATTCCCATTAGGCAGCCTGGATGAGTCTTGTTTTAACGAGGAGCGGCTCTTTGGTGTGGTCAGTCGTTCTGAATCTACTGTTGTGTCTTCTATTAAGACTTGTCGGTTTAAAAATTTGATCTCCTTTGAGGATCTGGAGAAGTAATAATTAAAGATTGATTTTTTATTTAGTTTTTGTATTTTGTTTGATTAAATACTTTCCGTTTTTAGAGAAAGTAGATGCGAGTAGTTTTTCTCGTTTGTGAAAGCAAATACCTATACCAGAATGCAACTTAATTGTTCGTTGCATTAGTACTTGTTAATATCTAACAAGGGAAATGCTCCTATTAGTTATAGGTCGATTGTACTCTAACCGTCATAAGAATGTACGTTTATGGTTCTAATTTAGATCTTAATATCAATTCAATGAAACTTTCTAACAATTAGGTATGACAAAAGCTTATACGTCAGAGTGTCTTTGGTTTTCCCAATAAACCAACTTACTTGTTAACGAGTTAAAGAAATCTTTTCCAGCTAGATTAGTTACAAACGATCTTCTGGGTCGAAGTGTTGTTTGGACTATAAAACAAGAGTGAAGCTAACTCAACATGGAACAATACTATGGTTTGCAGGTTTGTGCAATCCCTAGTGTCAAAAGCACAAATACACGTCGCTGATGCAGTGATGGATTTAGGCTTAGGCCCGTGAGGCTCGGGCCTCGAGCGACAAAATTCAAGGGGCGACAAAATTGGAGAGATGATAAAAATTTGAAATTTATGGAGTTTCCCGGTGACTATGAAACAATTTTAGAAATGTTTCAAAAATATTATTTTTTCCACCGGAGAATTACACCTTAACATGGTTAAGTATCTAATTATTGAAGTTAAAAAAAATATTAATTGACCAATTGAAAATTTCGGAAATTGTAAAAATATAAAAAAATTGAATAGATTTTTCTCAACTCTTTGTCTTTTGCCAAAGCAATTGTTTTTTATATTTTTATTATTACGAGGCTAGATTGAAAAGTTTCCGGAATCAACCATAGATAGTGGCCGTAATTCAATTTATTTTGCACCAACAAGTAGGCTGGTATTTCAATTATTCATAGAAAAAAATTAAATTGATTTATCATTTAGTTCGCTGGTAACCATTGATGGACTTGTATTTCGTGATTTTTCAGTTATGGAAAACAATGAAATTACAGCTGCCATTAAATTTTTTATTGGGTTGGCAAAACAGAAGTTAAAACCAAATTGGATTCTGTTCTTGACGACTCTTCCCCATCGTTTTCCAACGTAAGTTTTTGGACGTTTAAATTCAAACGTGGACGTACTCACACAATTGATGAACCTCGTTCAGGGCGCCCGAAATCTGCGACTACTTCAGAAATTATTATCAGGATCCTAGATATGGTGTTAGATACTCATCAAATAAAAGATCGTGAATTAGTTGAGGCTGTGTCATTCCAAAGTCGGGTGTGAAACTAGACAGTCAACCTGGAATCGAGCAGCTCGGTAACGCCCGGTATGGCGAATAATATCGAAGTCACCAACTGTGGTCGTCAGCCACCATTCTGGACAAAAGAGCCGGATCGCGGGCGTCCCTATCCAACAACTGCTGAGATCCTGCGTTAGGGTGGGCGTAGGGCCAGCGCCATAATCCACACACTACTTTTGTCAGCTCTTTCAGACCGGTCTGTCTTGGGGGAGGGGCAGACGAAACTTGTATTCGCCATTATATCCTAAAAACCAAAGAACAGGCAAACCTGTAGGTTGGCCAGGGAGCATCCGTCCCGAAGAAGGCAAAACAGTCCAGTCAGCTGGAAAAGTAATGGCTTCTGCTTTTTGGGATGCTAAGAGCATTTTGCTTATTGACTATCTCGAGATAGAAAAAAACCATAAGAGGCCCATATTACTCAGCACTCTTAGAACAACTAACTGCAGCAACTCGTGAAAAACGTCCAGGAATGTCAAAGAAAAAAATCTTTTTTCACGAAGGCAATGCATCAGTTCATACAAGTGCAATTGCTCAACAGAAACGTCGAGTTGAAGTTCTAAATAGTTCGCCATCCTCCATACTCTTCCGATTTTCATCTGTTCCCCAAACTGAAAACATTCAGGTCCAATAAAGAAGTCATCGACCGACGCTTCAAATGCATATTTTGCAAGCCTCGAAGAAAACCATTTCCACAAGGGGATTGAAAAGTTGAAGATGTGTTGGTCCAAGTGTGTTGAATTACAGGGTGATTATGTAAAAAAATTTAATAAGATCTTATGTTGAATTTCATTTGTTTTCAATTTTATTCCGGAAACTTCTCAATCCAGTCACGTATATATTTTATGTACACCTTTAAAAAACAAAAAGAGCGCCATATCAAACTAGGCCTAGGACGCAATCAAACCTAAATCCGTTTCAGCACTGGTGTAATATTTGAGCCTACACTCATAAGTTAAATAACGTAAGACTTAGTTTGCAAAGCATGTGCAAACCAAATAGCTACACTGTGCATATGTCTACGCACTAGCAAGTAACTCTTAACATTTTAGCTGTGCTAACCTGGAATGCATCAGCAACGATTAGAAAATTTAAAATTTTAAACTCTCTTTGCAATTTAATTGAAAAACTAAAAGTACTTAGAGCCCGAATGACGGATTTCATTCATTAACTGAAAAAAGCAGGAGTTTCCATTGAAACGCATGATGGTTGTCTACCATCAGAAATTAGCAAAGCCAAACAGAATTTTGCAGCGCAGATGACATACAAAAATAATATAAAATTTATTATGGGAAGTTACAGTTTCGCCACTTATTTTCATTCAAGCTACCGTAACTATAAAGGGTTTGCCGATAAGCACAAAATTGATTTAGTGTGAGGTTTGATACAAATAGAGACTAAATGAACAGGTAGTCTGATGCTCCCCAAAGACGATACAGACGCAGTTAGCCTGCGGCAGTCAAAGTCAATCGTCAATCAAATAGAAACCAAATGATTCTCCGTATCACAGTTTTGTTACGATCAGATGGCTTTGTAAGCTCATAAGGATACAAGACTGGTTTTAGAATTTGCCTTGAGGTAAAATTAGATTTTTGTGCTCCTTCATCCTATATGAAACAATAACGTAACAAATAAAATTAATCTTCGAACTGATTTCCTTAGGCAGTCACTAGCTTAACATTTAAAGGCGACTCTGCAAGAAGATTCATACCAGTCATATTTACCATCTGCATTAGTATAAGCTGGATAAGAGTTTAGATTAGTTTTCTTGAGCAAAAGGAGAATATATCAAATTGATTCCAATTGTGAGGCAGCTGTGGCTGACATAGACTAAATGTCTCTTTACCGAGGGTTTAACTTTGGACGGTTGATCTGAGAAAAAGATCAAGGAAGTAAAAAAACTATTGAAATCTGAATGAAGTTGGATCTGAAACAGGTAGCAGTAGCTCAATAAGAAACTGTCTCTGGAAGAGAAGGAAAGCAGTGGTGTGTTTAGTTGTGCTGTGCTGGTGCCTGGATGTAGCTATTGTTGCTTCGTATGATTGGTTCGCAGGTGTTACCATTGTCGTTGGATTGATGCTCAGGTGTTGTTATTGATTCTTTCATTGTTGCTCCCAATGCATATGTTTAGAAAATAAAGAAAGAGACTTTTGGTTTGCAAAAAATAATACTTTCTTGGTTGAGCTGTACATAGCTTTCAGGGACAAGTGACGTTTAGTAGAAGCCAGTGATAGTTAATGGTGGTAGTGGCAAGGGTAAGAAGAAGAAGCGCACACTCGGCACCGATAGTGACATATCTTTCCAAGGCAGCACTATAGTCGGAGAGTTTTACTGAATCTTGGAATCTACCCCCCTCAAACGTAGGGTGTTCCTGGGTTGGCAGTGGAAGGGGACTCCTGATCACCGGCAGTTCGGATGACTCCAAGAAACGAAAACTAATGTTTTCACCGACAGTGACACCACGTCGAAGTGCTGAAACAGAAAGAGTAAAGAAAGTTTTTGTAGACTGGCTACTGGAACATGTATCTAAAAAATTGTTGCCTCGTGTCTTCATTTGCAGTTTTATAATGGTGATCAAGAGTTTGCTCTGAAGGTGTCCATTAAATTCATTCTGTTCAACTCGATGATTTGGCTTAAATATTCGCAAACATGTGGGTGAGCGTACAAAGATTACAGCTTAGATGCCCAAACCCACGGGCACCATCAGAAAAGATAGCTGTACTTCTAACACAACACTGCTTAACTTCGTGCTTCTAAGGTGGTGGTGAGAGAGAACAGAGGTAGCGGTTGCAAAGTTTTAAGTAGATATGGTTTTTCCAAAAGTATTTCTCTAGTTGTATTAAGGTGTCTGAAGAAGATCACCTGTGTGTTGTAGAGGTTAGGTTCTACCGTCTAATACCATAGCAAGGTTGACCCAAAGCGCTATGCAATCAGCAAACTATGTCCGTGACTACTCGATTGGTGGTTGAAGAACTGTGGTGATAATAGAAGAACTTGGTACCTTTGGCGGATGTAAGTTGGTCGAGTTTCTAAAACACTTGAACAAACGATGCTGGTGGTTGGACAAAAAAGGAATTTACACGTTCAAGAGCTTTTGAAGAAGTCTCTGCTACCACGTTAAATGACTGAAAATAATGATATAGAGCTGCCAGGGGCATTTCTGTTCTCTTTGGTTCTGTAAGTTTGCCAAACACCACAAAAGGCAAAAGATCAATAAAAGCGTTAAAATTTCTAATTTCAACGAATAAGGTACAATGAAAAGAAACAAAGAGGATTTACTAATTATTCACCCAATGTAATTAAGTATTTTCGTAAACGAATGGTTGTAAGGTAAGATTAGAACAAACTGATGCAACAAGACATCCGTAAAATAAATTCCTACTAAGAATCTTATGTAAATTCTAAAACATTAAAATCTACGTACAAATATTTAAATGATCGGAAAGTGTTATTATCAAAGTAAATGCTGAAACTCGAAATGGGGAGATGATGGTCTCACTGGTCCCTATTAAGATCTACCATTTATTAAGGTGCGAACTGATAAAGAAAATGAATAAAATTATGAAATGAATTTAATTAATAATTCAATTACATAGAAGAAGAAATTTACTGACCTAATTTCACTTATTGCTTGGATACTTTCAAGATGTCTTAAAATAAAATGCTAATAAAGAAAACGTAGACTCGCGATGTTAATTAAGAATTAAAAGCAATTTACCTAAGGAAATTGTTGAAATAGGATGTTGGAAGTCTCTAAAACAGACTGCACGGCGTTCATTTCGCGTTATAATTCACTGCGTTAATTAGCAAGGGAATTTCTGCAAACTTTGCTTAAATTGGCGCTTTGATACATTCAGCTTTATAATTTACAATTTATATAGTCCTATATTGGATTCGTCAGAGATAAAAGCAACTTCCACATTATAGGCTTTAATTTGAAGAGTTTTATTCACAACCGAAAAGTTCAAAAAACTTTTGGTTTTGAATTAACTGCTTGAAAGCAGGACCTTTAGGAAAATATAAATTTTGCAAAAGGCATCAGCAAGGTGCAATTTACGACACGTGTCGCACGTAAAGTATTTTTGATGATATTTTCGTGAATTACTCCGGTAGAACCGACATTTCGAATATTGCGTTTTCCTCAAAACAGCAGATGTTGCCAAAAAATTATTGAATTTAATACCATGAAGTACCTACTTTTGGGAGAGCATTTAAATTATTAAAGAAAAAAGAAAAGTTGTTGGATTTTACATGCAGCAAACACTCCCTTTTTAAACCTACAATAAAACCACCAAGAAAACCGCGTTGTGCAAGTCTTGTTATTTATGCACCGTGCACCCCGACCTCCAAAATTGCGTATTTCTGCAATACGAGGGTGAATAATGTTCTGTGTAGGTCTAGTCCGCTTTGGTATACTATACATATATATTCACTTCACAGTGCCTTTTACGATACGAAACATAAAACACAATTCATTTCTCTGAAATTCAGATACGTATTCTAATTTACATTGCTGAAAGCAAAATTCTGATTTACATTTTAAACCGATGTTTAATAATAAAAAGAGAAGAATAAAATTCAAATTTTCTATACCGAAGATGACTAAAATCTGCATTATATTGTTTCGGTCTAAAAAGGACCCAGGATAAGAAGAATTAAATTTCGAATGTTTCGACGTTGCTGTACGCAGAAGTGTCACAAAGGATTTACCTACCTAATGCCATGAACGTTAGATCAATATATACGAGCGTTGTTCAAATTTACCGCATAGAAACATTACCCCTGTGGCTTTTGTCCTATCCCGTTGGTCACTCATTACAGGGTCTTACGCTAAACAACTAAGTTTGAGAAAACTTGTTAAACTTACAAAACCCTAATGTCCTATAACACCCACTACTGCATAACGTTTCATGTACATATATAAAGTACTGTAACAATGTTTAGTCTTTGAAAATTCAGGAATTTTAACAATAGAACAGAAAAAAGTTGCCTACTCGATCGATATAAAATGGGCTTTTTTTCAGTAAACCATTAAAGAAGTGTTTTGCATAAAAAATTGTGGTTAATATGCTGGAACCGGAAGATTCATGTATAAATTCGAAGCAATTTTAATTGCTTTCTTAAATATAATCAGAAATTTGCAAATCTGAACAAAAGCTACGGATTAAATACATCAGTGATAAATGAGTTCAAAGTTATTTCATTTTGAAAACTAGCAGGTAGCCCAAGAATCTCTTCGTCTTGGTTTTTTAAATGCTTAAGCAATCTGGGTGAATCCTCTTCTGCTGCGATAGCTAGTAATCTAAAAGACAAGAGACACTCAGCAAACGATAAAACAGATTTAAAAAATCCAAAACCCTAAAATAATAAAGATAGTAAACACATGGCAAGGTCATGAGTAGCTTTAGTAAACATGCAAAACACACTCCTTGGGTGTTGTCGTTTGTGTTTGCTCTTTGTATACGAGAGTCCGGTTGACATAGTAGGTTACCATCTGTCATACATAAGTCATAATAGTATAATAATGGAACAAATACCACAACCTCTTTCTGCTATTTTAATTAAGAATGTTAAAATTGTTCAAGTTTTAATACAGAAAAATATTTCAAAACATCTTTTAATGTAAAAAAATTAAATTTAGCGTAATTTTGATACACATTCAAGGTGGCAGGTTATCTTTTGTATTATTGTATTTAAGACGAGATAGTATTTCAAGCTAGATAGCAAATCAATCAAGAATATGCACATCCAGTGCAGAAGATAATGAAAGTTTTTGACTATTTCTGCTGACATAGTTTCAATCTAAAGTAGCTGTTTATTGTTGGTTAACTTCAATAGTAATGTGCAGTTCTCACCTATTATGGGATTGGACTCAAGTCCTTTAGTATTATTGAGAAGGTGGCTGTCAAATTGGATTCTATATCATTGATTACTACTTGAGGAACAAACAAACTTCAAGATCATGATAAAGCTCGGCGGATAGGACATAATGTACCCATTTTGTAAAACGGTCCTGGATTTACTAGTGAAACAGTATTTTCTTTCTTATATCTCAGCAGTGAGTCGACTAATTGTTTGCTACGGAGACAGACGGATGCATTTTTCCAGCTCTGCCGTTGGCTGATTTTATACCCGTTGGTCAAAGTGAGGTGTTATGAGGTGGTATGACATCTGAACGCTTTTTTGTAGAAATGACCATACCGGTATGCGTTTGTAGCGACTCCAACGATGACATTCCTATCTTTATCTATTTAGTCTTGTTTTGTGTTAACCATTTCCATGACGAATGGTTCTTTTTTATTTTTGCACTTGCCATTTTAGTAATGTCATTTTCAAAAGGATAACACCATTGCCATATTATACGCGATTTAAACTAAGCGTTACGGCTTTGAGAGCAGAAATGCTCAAATACCTTAAATTGAGAAGGTGCTTGGGCTTATCAAGTTGTTTACTGTGTGTTTCAATGTAATTAAGCAGTTAGTTAAAGTGAGTGCATTTTATTTTAAAATATTGCCATTAATTCAATAAAGCTTCTAACCTAACCTAACTAACCGTAAATCTACCTAAAGATTCTTTTAATCAACATAAAATTACCTTGCCCGCTTTTAAAATTGCTTCAGATATTGAAATCTCATTTAAACAAGCAAATATTTCGAAAAGGCTAAGCCGTACATCTAGTTTTAGTATTTGCAGTTGAATTCACACAAGTATTGGCAAGCAGAATGCCTTCTCCGTATAAGAGTCAAACGCTTTTAAAGAGCGTGCAAACTTAATTTGAGTCGCCTTAATACAATAATGACGTATCCTCTAATTATTTCTTCCTGTCGGTAAAAAGTATTTACCACTTCGGTCGCTGTTTATACCGTTGACAGGTTGAACATTGCCCGATGCATTTGACTATATGATGGAACATATACTTAGCCAGTAATAATTCTTGGTTGGTGTTTTTGGCAATTCCTATGTGTCCTGCGGTAGGTTTATCCTGGTTTTCTTTTAATATTTACAGAAAGGCTTTGGGACACGAGTCTCCACGGTTTTGTCTTCTCATTTTTTCGAAAATCACCTGCCTTCCAGAAATGGCGAAAAAAGCAATCATATTTCAGACAGTAATCGTCAATAATATAGAATCCGGTTTCTGATAACAGTATAGCAACTTGCGGAGATTCTGACAATAGCGTTTTATTAGAGTAGGGTCTATCAAAGTGATGTTTTGTTTAATGAGAGATGTTGTTTCCTTTACTTCCAGGAATGTTGGTAATTCTTTGCGCAATGGTTGTTATAATTCTTGTTTGCGAATAATTAGTGAACTGATCGGTTTGGTCTTTTATTACAAATCCAGTATCTACAAGTGCTTGAAACGGTTTCCCGCTAATTGCATCAAGAATTAAAATGCAGTCATCAAAGGTAGACAATGAGAAGGCTTCTATCTGGACCAACTGTTCAGGCTTCCTGACAGCACAATTGGTATCTAGTTTTTCAACTGTCTGGAGCAGTTGCAGCAGAAGATCCTTGAAGGTTTTTGACAGATATTCTGGAAATGTCCTGTTTCACCACAAGGGTGGTAGATTAGTATATCAGAGTTTTGGTTTGATGTGGTGTTTTGGTTTTCACAATTATTATTTGATAAAAGTTGTAAACGTATTTAGATAATCTTATTAAGCTTATTCAACCGAGCGGTAGGAATACCAGAAAAAAAATTGGATTATGAACATAGAGAATTCTGCCTAGATTTCTTTTCTCTTTGATAAAATGAACAACTTTAGATTAAACAGTGTTGAAACATTCTTTCAGTACCAATTCTAGTTATAAGAGTCGACGTGAACGTTATCCTCAGTATATTTGTAGATATAAAAACTAGATCATTGAATCCTCAGGCGAGTATTAATAGTTGATTTAATCCAGAAGAGTATGCCATCCATAAATATTATGCCTTGTAAGTTGGTAGGACGATGAACTTGAGAATATCATGATAATACAGAACGTAGTAAAGAGGGGATACAATGAACCTCATGAAAGACGCTTACAGAATGAACTTGGACATTAAAATATTTATAAAGACGAGCAAAGGTACTTTCTGTATCTCTTGGTGACAGAGCTTTTGCCTCGAAGACTAAACTGAAAAAGCAAGAGCAACAAAACAACAAGTCTTAATTTGTCGGCAAGATCTTCCCTGAATATTCTAAAAAATACAATGAGCTTGTAGGAAGCTGGTGATCATGAGCACAGTAGTTGTGGTGGTAGTACCTTGTCACATGCTAATGGAAGTCGCCATTTTGTGTTCTAAAGAAATAAAACAAAATGAAACGTACCATAATAAGATCCCTGATGTCTGTTGGTGTCTGTATTTCCTGCGTAATGAACCGTAACACCGCCATGGGCAGGAAATAGGTAAACTAGTATATGGTAACGACGATGGACAGACAAGGTTTTGTTTGTACGAATAAGCGTGCGGGAATTACAGTCAGAGATTCTATCACGCATTAGGGGCAGAAAAAAGCTGCGCTTTTGAATGATGATAATTTTGTGCCGCTAAGATAAGATGAAGGAAAAAGTGGCCTCTAAGTCGATGACGATGGAAGAACCCAAAGCTGCAGTGGAGCGTGGCTTTTTTTAGACGCGCTGCTCCGGTTTTATTAGGGCGCCTGAACAAGATCACCTGTATCTTTTCGAGGTTAAGTTCGATCCTATAATACCGAACCAAGGTAGTAGTAGTGCCCTTGTCACATGCTAATGGCGGTGATTATCTAGAAATTCTTATACCCCTAATAGTCTAATGTAACAGCAACTGCATCTGGTAATCGTATTTGACGTGATCGTGGCGATAAAGAGACAAGAGATTCCAGAGGTACATCTCTGAGCGAAAGTATTTATAAGTAGACATCGCAAATGATGAATGTTCCTTTGAAGTCAAAATCGGAAAGGAAAAAGATATGTGAGGCTATGATAATTATGTACATATATACATGGTAGTGCTATCTAAACAGGAGACAAAAGGAAGATTAAAGGCAATTTTGAAATTAAATCGGGCAGGAAGTGATCTTTCAGGTCTTGTGTCTCTGAAAGTCACGATATTGCAAAGGACTGGGAAATGTGCAAAAAAACTAGCTAAATTAAGTTTCCCGGTTCGTTTAAGCAATGCTAAGAGAGCAAATAGAGATGAAAATGGAAAGCGATGACGCGACACTAGTAGTGGTGCATCAAGGTGGCATTTTCTCGAAAGTGCACTTTCGTGTTAGACAGGATGTTAATATTGTGTTTGTAGATTGGCTTCTCTACGAGTAGACGTTTACTGGAAATAAATTCAAGTTGAATGTAAGAAATAAAAAAAAAGACTGAAAAAACTAAAGAAGTAAAGAAAGGTAATCACGAGAAATAAGAAAAAGATAAAGGAAAGCAATGGAATGTTTGTTTTCTAGAATAATCCAAAAAAAAGGAAATGTGCAGCAGTTATCGAAATACTATGCTCGGTTTCAGAAGCCGAAGTAGATTTGATTGATGGACAGGGTTGCCGTGTTACAAAAGTGTTTTAGCGGAATGTCTTAAAAATGATACATTAGATATAAGACGTTTTCTTCATTGTAATTGTCTTACAAAAAATGATAAAAGGCAAGCAATCCAAGCTTTCTAGAATTTAGAAATAATACCCTGATTTATTTAAGTAAAAAGGGGTACAGCCCTGTGGCGGGTCTTGCAAATAACCGCCACTGAAAAGTATACTTTAAATCAGCTGAGATTCTAATAGTGAATTGTAATATTAATTCTAAAAGGCTGCAATAATAAATTATTTATAGATTGGAGTAATTGTCAACTAAACAGTTTCATTATTTTTGCTTTTTTTAAAATCGTAACACGGAGAAGAATAATATTGTGGGGATATGATAAATATGTCTATCTAAAGTACTACACCGAACGGATTTAATGTAAAATTAATTAAGTCGTGTTTAAAAACAACCAGTCGACTGTAAAATATGTATCTACATGTGAATAAAATTGTTGACAACCATCCGAAGCTAAGAAACCGCTCTGTATTGTGCTATAATCAAGAACTAACAAATTCACAGGCGGTTAAACATCTTATATACTCCGTTGACAATGCGAGTCTTTTCTAGAATGATATTTCCACTTGGAAGCGGTTACCAAGGGGTTGTACGCTTCTTGAATTAGATTCAAAATCAAATAAGTCTTTTGGTGTCTGTAAGACTAAATGTCATGGTTTGATTCGTGCTAGGTACATCAAACATCATTCTTTATTACGAGATTCCTAAATTTAAGTAAAGTAGCATTAGTGGAATAGCAATATTGTTTGTGTGTACTCTAATAAAAATCTCCTGAACGCTCTATATAACATCATATAACATGCATTAACCTCAAAAAATGAAGTCTTCTTAAGTATTATGGAATGTTTACCATTTCTAATTATTTTTAATTAACAACTAATAACTACATATCCCTTTGCATTTGAAAACACTAAAAATAATTTGCTAGAAACAACTATTCAACTAATAGAGGTCACTACTATATCTAGAAATTTATTTACATGGCCTTGGTACTCACATATTTTTATACAAGTAAAAGCCAAAGTATTGTAACACTCCGGTATGGTCTAGTGGCTAGGATACCTGGCTTTCACCCAGGAGGCTCGGGTTCGATTCCCGGTACCGGAATAGCTTTTTGTTTTTTTTTAATTGTAAGATGCGATTCGGGGATTAAATTGACATGAAAATTACATAATCTTATTGCTAAAAAATTTTTACAAAATGAAGGGAATTTTTCTTAATTTATAGAAATTAATGTGAAGCTTGATTTTTACTTAGTATTATTTTTCTAAGTTACGAAAGATGCCCAACAAAAATTAAATATAGGACAATGACATTGCAATGCATACTGGTTAATATACAGGGTGTTTTAACTCCATGATTTGTAACTTATAAATTTCAAGCTGCTATTAATTATTTTAATTTGGGCCTTTTTTATTAACGCAATGTATATGTATGTAGCAGACACGTTAAACATATATTTTATTGAACATGTTTGTGTAGCGGAGAAGGCCACATGTAAAATTATCTACTTGTGTTTGTCCCAAAATTGGATTTTCTTAAAATAGGTATTTTAGAATGACTTATTAAGTTATCACTTTATTGGGTTGAAACTGCAGTTCAAGGTTTTTGTCATTCTTGTTTTGTTTTCATAATCATTTATAGTCGTAAGCAACTTACATCATATCGTGATGGCGTGTCAACTATCGCTTTTGCGTAAGCGCAGTATGGCGTTTTAAACAGAAGTTTCGATGCAATTGCGAATACTATCTGTATTTACTACTTATAATTAAAATTATTCAAAGAAGCATCTTATCTGTCTTACAGTTGTTTGTGAGTCTTAAATCAACTTTTCCACCACTATATACTGGGTGTCTCAATTAACACCGTTCTTTCATAACTATATCATTTGCAAAGTTAGCAAAAGGACTAAGACAAAACAGTTTGCGTCAACTAATTATGTTCTCCTCTGCTCAAATTATTACGTGAAAAGGTAGCAAGGGTGACAGATTAGCCGTATGCCAAGAAAATGTCATTTTAACTTTCAATAAGGAGGTTAGAAACTTTTAAAGTTACCTGTTTCAAATAATGCATAGAATAAGTTAGACTTGACACTTGTTTTTTTTTGCATAAATTGCTCGTAAAGACTTTGAACCCCCGTAAGAGCTTCTTGGCTTTGTCGAGATTCTATAGAAAATCAAGGGCGTGTAAAAATCTAGAGACTAAAAAAAAAACTTGATAGTTTGCAAAAACTTAAATCACTCAATCTTGTAACGATTCAAGTCTTCTCAAAGAATCGAGTGATCATATAAGCTCGGAAGTTGGTAAAGACGTTACCAGTAAAGATCTAAAAATTCACTAGAAAGAAGAACAGTTCTGCAAATGCTTTAAGCACCCCGTAAGAGTTACTTGCCTTTGCGAGAACATTACAGAGATTCAAGAGCTTGCCAAAATCTAACCACTAAGAAAAAGACGGAAATTCTCAAAAAATCAAAGCACTCAAACTTGTAAGATTTCAAAGTTTTTCAAAGACCGAGTGACCACAAAAACTTGGGAATTTATAAAAACGTGAGAATTTATAAGAACGGTGCCAACAAAGATTTAGGGATTAGTGAGTAGACAGAAATCCAGGCAGTGACACATCTTACCAAAATCTATTCCCTAGAAAGAAAAACAGTTTTGCATAGACCTTAAACCCTTCGCAATAGCTTCTTGCCTTTGTCGAAACTTTACAGAGATCCAAGGGCATGCAGAAAGTCTAGAGACTAAAAAGAACTTGGTAGTTTGCAATGACTCAAAGCGCCAAACCTTATAACGACTCAAGGCCTCCCAAAAAACCGAGTGATCATATAGGCTCGGGAGTCGATAAAGACGTTGCCAGTAAAGATCTAAACATTCTCTAGAAAAAAAGCAGTTCTGCAAAGGCTTTAAGAACTCCGTAAGAGCTACTAGCCTTCGCAAAAACATTACAGAGATTCAAGAGCTTGCAAAGATCTGGCCACTAAGAAAAAGCCGGAAGTTCTCAAAAAATCAAAGCACTCAAACTTGTAAGACTTCAAAGTCTTTCAAAGACCAAGTGACCACAAAACGTGAGAATCTATAAGAGCGGTGCCAATAGAGACTTAGGGATTAGTGAGTAGACGAAAATCCAGACAGTGACACATCTTACCAAAATCTATTCTCTAGAAGAAAAACAGTTTTGCAAAGACTTTAAACCCTTCGCAATAGCTTCTTGCCTTTGTCGAGACTTTACAGAGATCCAAGAGCATGCACAAAGTCTAGAGACTAAAAAGAACTTGGTAGTTTGCAGTGACTCAAAGCGCCAAACCTTGCAACGACTCAAGGCCTCCCAAAAAACCGAGTGATCATAAAGGCTTGAGAGTCCATAAAAACGAAAGAGTCCGTAAGGGCTCTGCCCAGAAAAGATTTAGGAATTTGCGGATAGACAGAGATTCAAACAGCGTCTAGGTAGAAAAACAATTTTGTAAAGTCTTTTCACCAGAGATTCTTGCTTTCGTCAAAACTTTACAGAGATACAAAAGCGTGCAAAAATCTAGATTCTAGAAAGAACTTGATGGTTTGCAAAAACTCAAAGCACTCAATCTTGTAATGACACAAGGCTTCTCAAAGAACCGAGTGGTCTATTCGTTAGGAAGAAAACTTGTTTTGTTTAGATTTTTAGCCTTCCGCAACAGCTTCTCGCTTTTGTCAAAACCTTACAGGGTGTGCAGAAATCTGGGGACTAGAGAAAACCTGAAAGTCTACGAGCACTCAAAGCACCCAGCCTATAACTCTATAAAAACATAAAAGTCTGTGAAAATGGTGCCAACAAAGACGAAAAACGGAAATTCCCACAATTATGCCTAAATCTATTCCGAAAGGAAAACAGTTTTGCAAAGACTTTGCAAGAACTTCTTACTTTTGTCAGAACTTTACAAAGTTTTAAAGTCGTGCAAAAATCTGGGTACTAAAAAGCACCTGAATGTCCGCAAGAATTGTAACAACTTGAGGTGTTTTAAAGACACGACCAGAGTATTGAGAGTCTATAAGTACGAGGAAATCTGTAAAAACGGTGCCAGCAAAGACTTAGAGATTCTCGAGCAGACGGAAATTCAGACAGTGACACACCGTATAAAAATCTATTTCTTCAAAAGAAAAACAGTTTTGATCATTTTTAAAATGTAAGATACTGCTCATCTTTGTCTTGTTGTCTGAACCAGCAATTTAATACCTGTTTCTCACAGTTGGGCAAAAATAAAGCGCTTTAGTTTATGATATTTGGCCCGCCATCATAGGTCAGCCATTAATCCTAGACATCATAAAGAGAGTTTTCAAGTATAAGCAGAGAGAGCCAGAGAATAGATTTTGGGATATCATAAGGAGATGGCCAACATCCTTCAAAGAGTTATACACAGCTATAAAAGTTATGAAAGTTTATTAGAACGAACAAACATTTTCCTTGTTTCACTATTATAGACAGTTATTGGAAACACATAAGTAGAAATTCGAAAGCGCCATCATTAAGACTCTGTTTGTATTAGGCTGCAAATGAATGGAAGGTTACCCGAATATAGTCCACAGTTACTAGAACTTCACCATTTTTCAGTATAATCAGCTGAGTGGGTTTTGGGCATAAAATAATGTTTCACCAAAGATTCTAATTTTCCATAAAAGTGTCTCACGAATTATTACTTAGTTACGACAAGGGTTTGTAAGTTCCATGATCAGTTACTACTGTTTTGGACCTTTGTAATAATTAGAAACACAGCTGAAGGTTTTACACTTTTTGATCACATAAAATGTTCGTAAACATTTGATTTTTGTGTCTCCATGATATTGGAAATTGCTAATTTAGAACAAACATTAAGCTAAAACATGTAGTTCACTTTACTTCAAAATGGAAATTATTTCTTCTTTTCTTTCCTTTTGGTTGAAGTTTTCAGAATTTTTCAATTTTTGGTGTAATTGAATAAATCTACATGCACGAAATCCTTTAATCTTACCACCAAGAATTTCTGTCCAATGTTTTCCAAACAGTAAAATGATCAGTTAAAGTCAATATTATGTCGGAATATTCATATAAACATCTGGGTGAAATGAGATACGAATATAGTCAGTCCACTGCAAGTTATGTCGATTTTCCAGGATTGACGTCCAGCCAAAAACAACTTTCCCCCCATCGCATCGGTATAGAGCACTCGGTGCGATAGCAACCAGTTCTACTAACGGAGTTTCCTTGCAACACAAAACGCTTTCTCGTCACCAGACCGAGAGTGAGTGAATTCAATCAGAAATCATTGTTTAGAAGTTATATTTCCTCAAGCTTTGACGGTGAACTAAACAGGCACCCCTGCTGATATTCCACTTCGTGCACAATAAACATCCGATATTATATCGAAGTGAGAACAACAGACACACGGGGGCAAAGTTTACTTCATTGTAACAGAAATTCCGCGTTAACTTTGAAATGTGTTTAGTTGCGCTTTGGGTTTCAAATGTCTATATTGAAAAGGGAAAATTGAAACAGTTTTTCCTTCTTTTTGCCCCTAGAAGTTTTATCCTGCAAACATAACACGGGAATCAAATATGAACTTTTCTTCATATATGCTTTTTTCAGTAAAAATACTCGTACTTTTCATCAATTTCCCGAATAGCAATATTGAGGCTTCCTTTATTGTGCGCCCGATCACCCCCAAAAAGAACCAGGGGTTTGAAGGAAGGAGAGAGAGAAGAGAAAGCCCGAGGTAAAGGGAGCCCTGAGAGATGTTGATTGGCAATTTATTTGCCCTGCAGGCGTTTGATTCCACTTTCCTTGCTGTCGTATTTGATACAGAAACTCTGGTTTAATCACGATCTCGAGAATGTCTGATGATGTTACTAAAATATGTAATCGAAATTAAACTTGAACACATAAATCTGTAATTTTTGTTTGAAATTTCGTAACCTGTATAATTATTTTCAACAACTTAGTAAACTTTCAACTAGGTACATTATAAATTTTAACCATCCATTTATTTATTTTCTTTTTATCTTGGGTCGTTAAAATTTTCAACGACTTCGCTTTGTGTTGCTTTTTAACAGACTTAAATTTTTCTTGAAGTAAATAAATCGGGCAATTCATCAAGGGAGAAATAAAACAGTGGGTTGAGTAGGTGTGAAGAAGGCGCTTATTTTCTTTATTGATTTCATACAAACTTATTTGTTTCATTTTATAAAACTTCTTTGAAGTTATAAATTGAAAGAAATTGGGAAATTTATTACAGCTTTTAAACGGTTCGTTCGTAGGCGTCGATGATACGAACAAATGAGTAATTTACTGACTGTTAAAATCTCCTGAATCAAGTATTCCATTTAAGATTTTTTTTGAAGAACAATGATGATGTTAACCTATAAGTTTCTGAAAAGAACATAATATTACCATCATAATAGATACGAACATATATTTCGCCCTATCGTAATATTTTGTAAGTATAAACAGTTCATTCATTTCTGTAGAATCAGATCAGTTTTTTTAGACTTTTTTGTTACAGCAGCTGCTTTTCTTTTAATCAAAATAATTTGTAGACTAAGGCGGATTCGTTAGTAAAAATGTTGTTTTCATACAAAACAAGTGACGGGTAACTATTTGATGTCTTGTTTTGTTTGCTTTATATTACGTTGAATACTATTTGATGCGTTTTAAATCGACTTGGCTCAAAGAGAATTCTTAAAACTGCACCTTACATGCATTTCTGATCAGACAGCACTAATGAAACCTTGGCTATTTTTAAAATTTTTTATGTATTTTATCACGAATAGATTTAAACAAAATAAATGAAATCTACAAATTTGTATACAGTATGATCCAAAACTAGCTATAAAAGAAGTACAGGACGCAATGATTTTTAACATATGAACAAAACTGCCTCACAGTTACAAAAGGTACCAATCGCAATGTGCCGTGGTACAGACTTCAAAACCTAAAATGGTTACTAAGAAAAATTTCCAACTAGCAAAACAAACACAAGAGTGGAAAGAACACAAATATTGAATGCAACAAAGCTTTAAAGAAGGTAAAAACACAGTCATATTCTTCAAGGCTCAATCGAATCCCTTACAACAGATACAAAAAAGAACGCAAAAACGGGAGAAGAGACCATGAAAGAACTGTTTAGGGTCTACTTCTCCATATTTCAAATAGTCAAATTATCAGAACTTTACAGGTAGCAAATTGAACTGGAGATGGAGAGACTGGCTGGTAACCAAAAAGGTAATCAATAAAAAAAAATAAAATGGGCAAACAACTTATTTGAATTCTTCAATTTGCGTGGTCCAGACGGAATCTAATCAGTTGTTTTGCAGAATTCTCAATACTGAAAAAGAAAATTATAATTTCCGAAATGTTTAGTAAATAAATCATATAATATAAAGATTTTTCCTATACCTTAAAATCAAATACTAACTTATACGTATGATACTTAAAACTTGTGGACTAATCAGCATAGTCTTTACACCAAAACTTGGAAAAGCTGAACAGGACATTTCTAAGGCTCTAAGACAATCAGTCTTTCGTACTTAAGGGACGATATACTGGTGAACAAATTACTATACCAGAACCGATATGTCTATGTTTCAGGAACATCAACAGAGACAGTACGCCACAAATTTGTTGAGAAGGTGGAATATGTTTTGAGAAACAAGAGGTGCTCTTGCAAATATTCTTGGATATAGAAGAGGCCTTTAACAATACCTTACCTTAATCAATATCGAAAAAGTTCGAAAGAAATGGAGTAGACGGGATAAGCTGCAGGTTGCTAGAGTGATGGAATCTTCCCTGTTGTGCAACCTTGTCGTGAACAAACGATTTAGAATCATCATCCAAAATGAATCTTACGCTTTGGGCTATGACAGACGACTCAGTTGTTTCGGCCCAAGGCAAATTTAATAGGGTAGTTAGGAAAAGAGCAAGAGACCTAAACTTGATACAAAAAATGCAAAGGTGAAGTATTTTGAATTGGTACCGAACTTTAGATTTACCTAAAATCACCATATAGAGAAAACAATAGAAAAAGCAGAGAATAGTAGTTCAGTCAACAATCGGCTACGCGTCTTTGGTATGGTAGACAAAGAGGCAGGAGTTTATAGCGAACAGACGAAAAGTGAACACAGCTCCCCGCTAGACCGTTATACTTTCGTCTTCCAGGCGAAAGTCCATGCTATTGTGCGATGTGCGCAAGAAAGCAATAGGAGATCTTGCAGTACCAAACGGATCCAAAACCTCAGATAGTCAGGTAGCGTTGAAGGCTCTAGTAAACTTGAGAATAACATATAATAGACACACAAGAATGCAGCAAAACTAATCTGGGTACTAGGTCATTGAAAAATCGAAAGAAATGAGAAAACTAATAAATGGAAAGAGAGCATTAGAAATACCGTGCTTTGATCCAAGTGCAGTAGAATTTTACCTTCATCTGTTGTTTTCAAAAGAGCTCTAATTATTTTCACGATTCCTATGATGACTATATAGTTTCCCTTTCTTCTTCTTAGCTATCCTTGCAAATCTACGTACTGCTATTTTCTTTGCTTTATCATAGCCTTGTTGCGGCATTTCTGTTACTTTATTTTAAAAACGTTTTTTGCAAACAGACGCCAAATATTTTCATATGGAATACTATATCTGCTGTTACAGCTTGTGTACCTCATAGAAAATTTAAAAGTAATGTAATTTGAAACAGGAATGCAAAAATACCAATCATGATATAATTAGGTAGCAGCCAAGAGAGCAGGTTATAGGCATACTTAACAATTTATTGAACTTCTAACAGATTCCTAAATTGTATTGTTCTTTTCTTAGAAATAGGTTCTTTTTAGTTTATAAATAGAAGATATAAGGATTGTAATATTTTACATATCCTCATTTGAAGATCATGACATCTGCGATCTATTTTTTGTGCCACTAGAGTCCAACTTTATTTAAAAGCATTTGTCTTGTGCACGTCGAGTTTTCTTTGTTCCCTTCGTATGTAAAGATTCGAGACGTTGATGGTTTGGATATTGAAGAGCGTTCTACTCTTTTCGGACTAGAATGGTTGGATGTCACAGCTAGATAATGATAATGTTCTGAATGACTGACGTTGTAAAGCGCGTGCGCATTTGTTAGCGCAACATTTGTACCATCATGTAAAGAAAAATTTCACTTTTTGCCTTTTATTTTTATTTGGTACTTGTGAATGTTCCAATCCATTTTGCCCACACTTCCCTTTCCTTTGTTGTATTCTGCTACGAGCTTGAGCTGGGGAACGCATCCATCTTTCTTTTCTGACGACCTCATAGTAATGACAATATTCACTTTCCATGTCAACGCCAAGATTTCGAATTCAGAATCAAACAATGAAAGTCGAACTCACCACGTGCATGCTGGTCTTTCTGAATATTTTTGCTGTTCTTTTCCAGTTCCTCTTATTCCGAGCCTCTTTGTGTCATTAGGCTGACACTAGTAAAAGAAGTTTTTAAAATAGAATTTACCACCAATCCACTGAGAGCTGATTCCGTCAAAAGTAACTCATTTGATTTCAAACTTTAGCTTTCATATACTACATTGTTTGAATTCAAACTTGACGGCCATAATAACGGACCATTTGCTCATCAATACTAAGTCGTTCCAAAAACACCAAATTTCAAAATATTTTTGTTCAATTTGTCAGTTAGACAGCAAATTTCGAAGAACTGGTAGCTTTGATCATTTGGCAACTATCTGCAAAATCCAGGAATCTCTTTATTTATAGGTGTCGATTACTGTTTATGCATTGTCTAATGCATTGGATGTTTATGTCATCATCCCACACCAGTATATCTGTTTTTGTGAAACGCAATGGTATGTGGTAAAAAGTAAAATTCCGATGAATTTTTTGATACATTTATTTAAGAGTTTGAAACTTTTTCGAGATGCATAGCGCAAACTTCTTGTCGCAATCAATTCTATGATTAATTTATCAAAAAGCTTTTCAAAATACTGAATTGGGTTCTTGTCACGTAAAGCATCAATCAGATCGTTTTTATGTTTTGCGATTCTTTCTGAAACAGTCTTTTTCTTTTGATTGGAAGTTGTTAGGTCTTTGCTTCCTCTCAAAAATATTGCTTTGAATGGATCATGAACTTCGATCGCATGTGGAAAATTCTCAGGTAAAGCAAATTTTTCAAGTTTGTTTTCGTCGATTACTTCTTCATCAGACACTATGACAATTTCAAATGGAAGGTCCACAACGGCGATTACATTTGAGTCTTAATTGTCATTATTGAATAACGTAGGGTCATTTACAATCTCTTTGAGTTTTTTGAGCAACAATACTGTAACTTGTAAATGGGAATTTTAAAGTAACAACGAAAACAACACAATTTGAAAATTTGTGATTACGTCAGCGCGTGATAAATTATAACACGAAAAAAAGAATTGTCACATACTTACCCAGCTAGAAACTAACACTGATAATTTGGTAAGACATAGTGTACGCGAACGTTTTGACCAAAAACAAACATGGTGTCACCAGCAGGATGCATGGGCGATATTTCCAAATAGGGAAGATTGCAGCTAATAAGTCATCAGAGTTAATGACAGAACTGGGCGCCGGATTCTTTTTATATATTAACAGTTGCTAAAATAAAATATAACTAGGTACTAATAAAAAGCCGTTTGCCTGCTCAAATGATCTAACCAATCAGAAAAGTTTCACCAAGCTGATTGGACTGAAAAATTTAACCAGTCTAAAAATCTCATCTGCCCAAAAAGACCAGTACAAAGCAGAAAAGTCCGCCCCATGTAGAGTACTAATGCTCTACGAAGTTTGAGAAACAATACTTTACAGTATGCAGTTAAATTCTACAATGATATGAAAAAAACCTCAAAATTGGGGTTCAAAATTCTCAAATCATGAATTTATCAATACTACAGCATTGAGAGAGCTTGTAACAGTTGAAAACGACTTTTTAAAAGCCAAAAGAACTCGTTCTTTGGCTGTTACAATTCACTAAGATATTTTCCAAGCTAAGTTCTAGTCGGAAGCTTTGGGCATAAGTTAGGAGTGGAAGCAAACAATGAGAACTCATATGCACAATTAGATGTAACAAGTAAATTTATTAACAAGTTATTTCCCATTCAAAAAATAAACATCAATTAAACACACAATAAAGAGACTAACATTCTAAGTATACCAAAAACTAATAAGAAAATCCAAATTACACAGAAATATTTCAACTTGAGTAATACAAAACATAACCTTAATCCAAACCTTTCATAAAATTCTAGAAATATGAACTCGACTAACATAAATGTAGAAATTTCTTATTTTTATAGATTTCGAATATTCAATTTAATCTATATCATGGAGGTGCTGACAAAACCTGAAAAAGACAAAACCAAGATCTTCAAACGCATAAATGCGTATGTTACTCCAACTATATTCACAGCAAGAATACCGTTCTCTGCTCATTAACCAATAATAAGAAGCATTTTGTAACAGCAAAGATTTTTTCTGAATGACACTGTTTAACATCGTACCTAGAGCAAAGAGTATAGAAAGATAGTTTTCTGCAACCAGATGAAAGAGGATACATGTTTTGATAAAACCAAAGGGTATAGAGCGTTTATATACTTCGATAGAACTTTACTTCAAAGGTTCAGTTATTTGTGAGGATATAAAAAGAAAAACAGAAAACAAAAAAGACAGTAATAGAAAATAAACAAATACATAAAAGCAATTTAAACCTAAAAATATTAATATTTAAATTTGATTCGGTATTCTAAAACTGATGTTATCAGATGGCGGTCTTGGGCATGAATAAGAGGTTGGTGCATAAGAAAGCAAGTAAAAAGAACATATCTAATTTGATACAAACAAAGGTTCACCAATTAAACAAATTTATTAAATAAGTCAATTATTTATACAGTTTTCCAACATTTTTATGATTTTTAGCTTAAGGTGTCTATTGGTAGTAAGAATATTGTGTTAAATACTAATAAAACTAAATTTATAATTAATGTTCAAGATTTTGAACATTGGCTTGTAAACAGACACTCCTCTTTTTTCATTGCTACGACGAACATTCTCTAACATTATAGGAATAACCTTTTGTATAGTTTGCTAAATTCCTTTCTGTAAAATGTCTTGATTCTCAATTAATATTCTGTACACAACTGACTTAACGTAGTCCCAGAGAAATCTAGATATTTGTCTGCCAAGCAGCTAGTATATCTTTACCAATATACCTTTCTGGAAAATGCTGATTAACCAGTTGCGTGCACTAGCACAGTAATGGCAGATAGAAAATTGTATTTTTCTATATTGTTTTTCAAAAAATTTAAAAAGCCTTGATCATTTCAACGATTGTTTAAAAATACATGACCTATAGAACGGTTCCCTATATTACGCTCACAGCAAACGAGTATTTATGGACAATCTCGTCGATAAGGTGACAGTTTTCTACATCACAGTATGCTGGTTTTGAAATCTTCACTTCTGGAAAAAATTGCATCGTCTTGCTAATATATCAAGTTTGTAAAATTGGAATTACCTTGCATCCTGGTCAATAACCAATTACAAAGTTGCCAGAGCTCAAAATTCTGTTAACTTATACCCAAAAATGTTTCGATTTTCCTTCCAGAAATACTACGATTTTTTCAACTAAGTTAAGAATTGCTTCTTTTACAGCTGGTGTTTTTGCTGTCTTGGTCGACTGACATCAATTCTTGTCTTCGGAACTTCCTCCAAACTTGCCCAACATTAACATACTCTTCATTGGAATACATTTTTTTCACATCCAATGTGTTTAACGCTATTTTCAATTTGATAAATATCAAATCACGATAATTGCATCCAATGTATGAAAAAATACACTTTTTTTCTTTTCTGGGGGTAAATATATTAAGTCAATTGTGTGCAGAACATCAGTTCAAAATCAAAACATTTTACAGGAAAGAATCCAACAAACTTTCCAAAGGAATACTCCAGTAATGTCAGAAAAGATTTGTGGTAGCAGTGAAAAAAGTCCTTGCCAGTTTACAAGTCAATAACTAAAATGTTAAACATTTATCATAAACTTTGGATTTATTAGTGTTTATTGTGCCATTTCTTGTTGTTCAGTTTTTGATAGGGCAACAGAAGAGTTTTTTTGGGGTTTTTACCAGTGGCGTAGCGTGGGTGGGGCAGGGGGAGCCATGGCCCCGGGCGGCGGCGCGGGAAAAGCAAAACACTATCGAGTACCCGAGCGCAGGCGACGAAGAAGCGCCCCGTGCCGGCCGCCTGTAATTGGCAGTACAAATTTGTCAGCTTCACATGCTTCTGCCGCGATTGCTGAAATTGACTTTGACGGCAACGATACTGGAAAGTGGCCTGAAAATATAGATTCAAACATACGATTGCTGTTGATACAGCGAAGTCCTGAAGTCGTTCAACACATTAATAAAGACTTCACTAAAGAGCCAACAATATCACGCTTGGTTCAATCAGACACGGACGCTATCACATCGAAAGTATTGTCAAGGAGGTGTCTAATGCAAGAATGGTTTTACCGCACGTTGATAAACGGCGAAAAAGTATTGCGCACTTGGATGGCTTATTCTCCTCCTAAAGCATCATTGTTTTGCTTCTGTTGTCGTTTGTTTGAGAACCACACTCACCAAATGCGTCAAAGTCTTACTTATCCGGCGGATTTAATACTTGGTGGAAATTGAATCCCAAAGTCTCCAATCACGAATCAAGTGCCCTACACAATCAAAATTTTTGCAAATGGAAGGAGTTAGAAACAAGACTTCGAAAAGGACAGACTATTGATAAAAAAGAGCAAGAAGTCGAGGCAAGCAAAACTAAAAAATGGCATGAAATTCTAATCAGAATGTTTGATATAATTATATTCCAGGCAAAACAAAATTTGGCGTTATGTGGTCACAGAGATGACACAAGTGCCAACAGAGGCAACTTTTTAGAATTGGTGCATCTACTGGCAAAGTACAATCCTGTTCTCAGCGAGCACTTAGTAAGAATAAAAATGGGCCAAAAAATTTCACTTACTTATATGTCACCTGATATTTAAGACATTTATTGAAATTTTAGGGAATAAAGTTTGGCAAGAAATTATAGCTCAAATTAAAAAGGCAAAGTATTATTCTATGACATTTGACAGTACCCCGGATGTTGCCCACAAAGATCAAACAAGTCAAGTATTACGTTACGTGATGATTGACAATCAGGAAGTACGAGTAGTGGAATCTTTTATAGATTTTATTGAAACGAAAAGCAAAACTGCAGAAGGTATTAGTGAGATGATACTACGTAAGCTCGACATTATGAATTGTAGAGAGCAAGCTTACGATCACGCTACTACCATACATGTCTGGAAGACATACAGGAGCGCAACAACGAATAAAAAATATCAGTTCTAATGCCGAATTTGTGTCCTGCTCAAACCACTCACTGAACCTAATTTGCTTACATGCGGCTTCAGTCGAGGTTAATTCAGTGACCTTCTTCGGCACATTGGAACGTTGCTATGTCTTTTTTTCCGTGTTCAAACACCGATGGGAGGTTCTACTTGCTGCTACAGGCAAAAGTTTGAAGAGGGTTGGAGCGAAAGAGACGATGCAGTAAAAGTGATACGAAATCATTACAAAGAAATTTTGACTAACTGAAACGGAAAAAAAAACTTGAACACACGATCAGATGCAGGAATGTTGTTAGTCGCGATGCAATCATTTTCGTTTTTATGTTTCTTGGGCCTCTGGCAACCGAAGCTGCTTGAAGTTAATGATACCCAAAATTATTTGCAAACGGAGGGACTTAACATACATCAGTGTGCTTACAAAATAAACGCTTTACAGGCGATATTGGAAGAGAAACGACAGCAATTCGTAGATGAAACTTTAAATTACGCTAAAAGTTTGTGTGAAGAACTTGGTATTTGTATTGAACCTGGAAGACGAATTAGAAGAAGTCAAATCTTTGACGACGGAAGTAGAGATGTTGGACTGTCGTACGAAGACGATTTGAGACGAACAATGGTTTCTTCATTAGATTCAATATCTGCTGAAATTCAAATAAGGTTTCAACAGCTTCAGAATTTGGCAGAAAAATATGCTTTCCTAAGGCCTGCAATAATGTTGGGCGTCGATGACGAATACAACCTCGACCGAGCTCCTAAAGATACTGACAAAGAGGAGTTCAAGCGTGAACGCGTGCGGTTACGGGCTTTTGCAGATGCAGCAGACTGTAAAAAAAAAACTTCTTGAGTCCAGCCCACCGGGCTTATTCAAATTTATTTTTGAGTCTAAACTTGAAGGAGGATTACCAAACATTGTTATAATGCTGAGAATATTCCTCACAGTTACCATTAGTAATGCCATTTGTGAGAGAAGCTTCTCAAAATTAAAATTAATTAAAAATTATTTACGATCTACTATGTCCACGTTGAAACTAACAAATTTAGCTATCTTGGCAATCGAACAAGAGGTACATATTGACTTTGACTGTTGCATTAGAGTTTGCATTGACAAAAA